>JAKOOJ010000009.1:686179-768679 GCA_022577455.1 Arizona elegans | reverse complement strand
CAATGGATTCGGAGCCCATCGAAATGGTTTTGAGCCGGTGTTATGTACATTTCCTGGTATCCTAACGATTTGCACTCTGATTCAAGTGGCTTTTACTGCCACTCTTAACCACGGTGGCCCAGTGGTTAGAGTGCAGTACTGCAGGCTACTTCTGCTGACTGCCGGCTGCCTGCAATTTGGCAGTTCAAATCTCACCAGGCTCAAGGTTGACTCAGCCTTCCATCCTTCTGAGGTCAGTAAAACGAGGACCCAGATTGTTGCGGGCAATGTTGGGGGCAATTTTATACATATGGGCCCGGGGTACTTGCAGGAGCACCTTCTGCCGGCCTCCCACCATCCAGTGCGCTCGCATAGGGCTGCCCTCTTCCGGGTGCCATCGGCCAGGCAATGTCGGCTGATGGCGCCCAGGATGAGGGCACTCTCTGTGGGCGCACCGACCCTCTGGAATGGGTTACCCACTGGGCTCCGGATGGCCCCCGACCTCCGTTCCTTCCGCAGGGACCTGAAGACATGGCTCTTCCAACAAATCGTCTGATCTGCTGGGAGTTTTTAGTTCTCTAAGGGTTTTAATTTAATTTCATTTTCATTTTTCATTTTATTAAATTTGTATACCGCCCTACTCCCGAAGGACTCAGGGCGGTGAACAGCCATAAAATAAAACATATAAATACAAAATTTAAAATAGAGATAAAACAAATTAAATAAATTTGGCTGAACCATTTTAAAACCCCAATAATTTGGATTATTTTATTTTATTTTATTTTATTATTATTATTTTTAATTTGATTTATATGCCGCCCTTCTCCGGAGACTCAGGGAGGCTTACAATGCGTTAAGCAATAGCCTTCATACTTTTGTATATTTATACAAAGTCAGCTTATTGCCCCCACAAACTGGGTCCTCATTTAACCTACCTTAGAAAGGATGGAAGGCTGAGTCGACCTTGAACCTGGTAAGATTCGAACCTGCAGTAATTGCAGGCAGCTGTGTTAATAACAGGGTGCTTTATACCACTGTACTACCAAGGCCCTTAATTAACTTAAATTAACTTATTAATTTATTGTTCTGTGTTTTTTATCTTTGTGAGCCGCCCTGAGTCCTTCGGGAGAAGGGCGGCATATAAATATGATTAAATAAATAAATAAATACATACATACATATCTCTCTCTATATAAAAGCGAAAACCACTCGTGCATTAATCATGAAATGTCCAGAACCGTAAAGCCTTCAAACTTGAAATTTGCCATGTATGTTCCTCTTGGCTTCTAGGTGCTCACTAAGAAAGGATTTTTCGAAATGACCATCAGAGCATTAGTATTTCCTATATTATGATTAACACGCTCTGATGCTAAGGAGTTCAACTCCTCCTCCCCACCTGAAAAGAAATCTGGCCAAATTGTTGGGGGCAAGAGGCTGACTCTGTAAACCGCTTCGAGAGGGCTGTAAAAGCACTGTAAAGCGGTATATAAGTCTAAGTGCTATTGCTAGTCCTTCCTTCCTTCCTTCCTTCCTTCCTTCCTTCCTTCCTTCCTTCCTTCCTTCCTTCCTTCCTTCCTTCCTTCCTTCCTTCCTTCCTTGTTGGCGCAATGGTAAGAATGCCATATTGCAAGCTAGCTCTGCCCATTCCCAGCAGTTCGATCCTGACCAAGGTTTGACTCAGCCTTCCATCCTTCCGAGGTGGGTAAAAGGAGGACCCAGATTATTGGGGGCAAGAGGCTGACTCTGTAAACCGCTTCGAGAGGGCTGTAAAAGCACCGTAAAGCAGTATATAAGTCTTAAGTGCTATTGCTGTTTAACCTGCTTCCTTTTGACAAGCTCAACGTTTTCGTTCCTCACATGGTGACAATCCTTCACCGTTCTGAAGGTGTCCCTTGAAAAAAATGAAACTCTGCTGACCCTCAGGGGAACTTAAATGTCTAGTAAGTTAATTTTTGATGCATTGGTTTGAACTGCCTGTTTAAGATACACAACTGGGAGGGAGGTACCTTGATTTGAACAAGTGGTGGGAAAGTTGTTGACTTAGAAATAACAAATGGCAGTTTCTCTGCTAGGGGCTGGAAAAAAATTCGCACACCATTCCATTCTGTTGATCACTTACATTGGGTGGAGTCTTTGAACAGGATAGAAGGAGCAATTTTTGGCCAGCTGAAGGTTGAATCTTCCATTTGGTCTCACAGATTGTAGTTATTGAATGAGGATTTAAGAATCCTGTGGGGATATAAACTCAGCAGATCCATAAATACCTACTGTGGACTTAGCAGTTTTAGGAATTTTTCACATTAGCTGCTAGTGAGGTCTAGAAACTGCTTTATTTATTGATTTGATTTATTTATTTATTGGTTTGATTTATATGCTGCCCTTCTCCAGAGGCTCAGGGCGGCTTACAATGTGTTAAGCAATAGCCTTCATACTTTTGTATATACCTGCTTAGTAGGGCTTTCGGCCGCCCCTAAACGGTGTTCTTTTTTATACAAAGTCAGCTTATTGCCCCCACAATCCGGGTCCTCATTTCACCTACCTCGAAAGGATGGAAGGCTGAGTCAACCTTGAGCCTGGTGAGATTTGAACTCGCACTAATTGCAGGCAGCTGGTGCTACTTAACAGCACTTTAGTCTGCTGCGCCACCAAGGCTCTTCCTTTATTCTTGTCTATCTCCTCTCCTAATTGGGACGCGGTGGCTCAGCGGCTAAGACGCTGAGCTTGTCGATCAAAAGGTCAGCAGTTCAGCGGTTCGAATCCCTAGTGCCACGTAACTGGGTGAGGTCCCGTGACTTGTCCCAGTTTCTGCCAACCTAGCAGTTCGAAAGCAGGTAAAAATGCAAGTAGAAAAATAGGGACCACCTTTGGTGGGAAGGGAACAGCGTTCCGTGTGCCTTTGGCGTTTAGTCATGCCGGCCACATGACCATGGAGACGTCTTCGGACAGCGCTGGCTCTTTGGCTTTGATAGGGAGATGAGCACTGCCCCCTAGAGTTGGGAACAACTAGCACATATGTGCGAGGGAAACCTTTACCTTTACTTTTATCTCCTCTCCTGGAGACTTTAATCTTGACAGACTACATTTTTCTAACATGAGTGGCCAGGAATGTCATGCTCTTTCTACGTATTTCTCGAAGGGAATCGTTTTTATCTTCCCTCGATGTTGCTTTATTCTCTCTTTATTTCTACTAATTTTTTTTCCCAGGCTATATTTCAAGGTTTCTCAACCTTGGCAACTTTAAAACCTGTGGACCAACTCCCATAATTCTCCAGCTAGCATGGGAGAGAGAGAGAGAGAGAAAAATCACTCTGGGAACTCAAACAAATTAAACAATTAGCTGGAACGATGTCATGCACAGATGCCCTGCTGGTTAATACCTAACACAAAGGAAACAAAAATAGGTTTGTTCTGTAGCACTTCCCTTGATGACTTTATACCTCTAGGAAATTTGTGGTCACCCCCATGTAGGAGGACAAGATGAAATACGATGTCCTTCAATGCTATAGCAGAAAGTTAGCTGGGGATCTCTTGGGTGTTAAAATTAAGAGCATATCAACCCTTTTCTTCCTTTCATAAATTACATTTGAGATTTAAAATTTCCTTAAGCTTTTGCGAGCATGATGGACGCTGTACTGAGAAGGTTCCAGGTGATGGAAGGTGGAAAGGGATGGCAGCCCAATCATTATGAGAAGGCTATTATTGAATAGAATAGAATGGAATGGAATGGAATGGAATGGAATGGAATGGAATGGAATAGAATAGAATAGAATAGAATAGAATAGAATAGAATAGAATAGAATAGAATAGAATAGAATAGAATAGAATAGAATAGAATAGAATAGAATAGAATAGAAGAATTGGAAGGCACCTTGGAGGTCTTCTAGTCCAACCCCCTGCTTAGGCAGGAAACCCTACACTACTTCAGACAAATGGCTATCCAACATCTTAAAAACGTCCAGTGTTGAAGCATTCACAACTTCTGGAGGCAAGTTGTTCCAAAGATTAATGGTTCTCACTGTCAGGAAATTTCTCCTCAGTTCTAAGTTGCTTCTCTCCTTGATTAGTTTCCACCCATTGCTTCTTGTCCTGCCCTCAGGTGCTTTGGAGAAGAGCTTGACTCCTTCTTCTTTGGGGCAACCCCTGAGATATCGGATGATTGCTATCACGTCTCCCCTAGTCCTTCTTTTCATTAAACTAGACATACCCAGTTTCTGCAACTGTTCTTCATACATTTTAGCCTCCAGTCCCCTAATTGTCTTTGTTGCTCTTCTCTGCACTCTTTCTAGAGTCTCCACATCTTTTTTACATAGTGGTGACCAAAACTGGATGCAGTATTCCAATTCTGGCCTTAACAAGGCCTTATAAAGTGGTATTAATATTTCACGGGATCTTGATTCTATCCCTCTGTTTATGCAGCCTAGAACTGTGTTGGCTTTTTTAAAATTAAGAATAATGTATATGGCTGCCCAATTCAGACTCTGGGCAGTTTACAAAAATAGAACCAATGGTGAAATCTAGCCGCTTCTATCTGGCTCGGGCGAACTGGTAGCAGTGGCCGCGGGAGGCTCCGCCCACCCACGCGGACATCATGATGTCTTTTTTTTTGGCGACATTTTAAGCCTCTGCACACGCACATTGGCAAACCGGTAGGGAAGATACCCTTTCCCCCTGAAAATCAGAAATCCCATGATAATAAGCTCAATTGAACTTTTGAGCGCATGCACTAAAATAAGCCCCCCCCAAAAATAAGCCCTCCCCGAAAATTTTTAAACGCATATGCAGCCGGTCCCCGCCATTTCCTCTGGTTTCTTCCACACACTCCAAAATAATACCACCCTGAAAATAAGGCGAAGCGCTTATTTCGGGGTTCAAAAATAAATATAAGACAGGGTCTTATTTTTGGGGAAACACAGTAAGTAAATTTCACCTCTGAATAGAACCCAATACAAAATCTAGTAAACCCCTCACCCCTGTGGTGACAACAATGAAGCCAACCAGCTGATGGGCGCCATATCACCTTGAGATCCCAAGGGTCTCTGACAGAACCATGTCTTCAATGCCTTTCAAAAGGATTTCAAAGTGGGGGTGTCAACTTGCAAAGCTTTCAAGTTGCCATGAGCAGGAGGGAGGGACAACTGATAGAACTGATTGATTTCCCTAACTGAAGTGCATTCCACACATTCTTCCTGACCGCAATCAGAAGGAGGGTGTTGGATTTCACAGCCAGCCAAAGGGGTTAATTGGAGAATGTGATTTATGACATGGCCAGAGAGGAGGGGAGAGACAGGGTCATAGGGGAACATAAATCTACGTGGGATTAGTTCTAACTGCATCCGAATATTGCCGAAATGGTGCTCCTAATAAATGACTGTATTTCTTTTGAAGTTCTGCTCATGGCTCATGAATTAATTAGGGCATCTTTCGGAAACTTCACAGGGGGCCAACTCCACAGGGGGTGATGTTCTACAGGGAGGGATCCACCACAGAGATCTTCTTGATCTCACCAGATGGACCTCCTTAAGAGAGGTGATCCATAGCATAATCATGCTTCCTTGCTCTGCTGATTTGGGTAGATATAACTGGGGAGAAAAAGTCCTTCAAACAATCTGACCCCCCCAGGGCATGTAAGGTTTTAAAGGTGATAACCAGCCCCTTGAATCAGATCTTGAAGTAAATTGGCAGCCGATGCGACAACCGCAAGAGAGGTAACACGTGTGGAAATCTTGATTTGCGCCAAATCACGAAGGCCACCAAGTTTTGAAACAACGGAAACTTCCAGATTCTTTTCAACTTTCCAGATACTTGTGTAGCATTGCAGTAAGTTCAAGCTGGGAGGTGAGTAGGGGGTGGGCAACTGTGAGTAGGTCCAGGAAAGGGCATCACTGCTGGTCCAGGAAAGGGCATCACTGTCGCACAATCCACAGTTGTGTGGAGGCCCTCTTAGCCACGACTACCACCTGGGTCCTTGAGCAGGGGTCGTGAATCTAAAACAGAGGTCTTCAAATTTGGCAGCTTTAAGATTTGTGGACTTCAACTCCCAGAATTCCCCAGCCAGCTGGCTGGGGAATTCTGGGAGTTGAAGTCCACAAGTCTTAAAGCTGCCAAATTTGAAGACCTCTGATCTAGAAGAAACTTCAGATTATGCTGTGTTTATTATAGGTGGTTTTGGGGTGTGTGTGTGTGTGTGTGAGTGTGTCAAGGAGGCTGGATATGATTACATGATCAAAGTCCTGCCCACTTTTTCTTGATTCTTTTGACCTGTAGGTAGCCTTGGTTCATTGACCTAAATCCGTGATGGCGAACCAGAAGTGGCACGCAGAGTCATCTCTGTGGGCACGCATGCCACGCCAGCTGATTTTCTGGTTTCCCGTGCCAGCCAGCTGGTCTTTGCGGCACCGAATTGCCTGAAAACGGCCTGAAAACAGCCAAAAAAACAGCCAATAAACAGGCTTTTTCTGGGCCATTTTCAGGCAGTTTTTCATGCTAGTTTCAGGCCGTTTTTCATGCCATTTTCAGGCCGTATTTTGGGCTATTTTCAGGCCGTTTTTCAGGCTGTTTTCTGGGCTGTTTTCAGGCCAGTCTTAGACCATTTTCAGGGCAGTTTCTGGGCTTTTTTCAGGCCGTTTTTCAGGCCGTTTTTCAGGCCATTTTCAGGCTGTTTTTGGGCCATTTTCAGGCCATTTTTCGGGCTATTTTCTGGGCTGTTTTCAGGCCAGTCTTAGACCATTTTCAGGGCAGTTTCTGGGCTTTTTTCAGGCCGTTTTTCAGGCCGTTTTCCAGGCCGTTTTTCCAGGCCGTTTTCAGGATGTTTTTTGGGTCATTTTCAGGCCGTTTTTCGGGCTGTTTTCTGGGCTGTTTTCAGGCCAGTCTTAGACCATTTTCAGGGCAGTTTCTGGGCTTTTTTCAGACAGTTTTTCAGGCCGTTTTCCAGGCCGTTTTTCCAGGCCATTTTCAGGATGTATTTGGGCCATTTTCAGGCCATTTTTTGGGCCGAAAAACGGCTTGAAAAACGGCCTGAAAAACGGCTGGAAAAATGGCTGGAAAAACGGCCTGAAAAATGCCCAGAAAATGGTGTAAAAATGGCTGGAAAACAGCCCAGAAAACCCAAAAATGTCCTGAAAACCGGCCTGGAAACGGCCCGGAAAACAGCCAAAAATGCCCCCCAAACAGACATGCTTGTGCCGGCCAGCTGATCGTTGGCTTTCCAGTGCTCTGGCGTGTACAAAGACCAGCTGGCCAGGGCACATGCGTGTGCCAGAAACCCGAAAACCAGCTGGCATGCGCGCACATTCCGGTTAGGGCACTCGGTGCCGAAAAGGTTCGTCATCACGGACCTAAATCAATCGTTTCTCAATCTTGACAGGCTTGAAGTTTTGTGGACTTCAACAGCCACAATTGGAGTTGGGTTATCACACCATCACTAGAAAGGTTCTGTTTCTAGTAGACCTCTGTCAAACCTCCGTTCATTCACAGGATGACTGACGGCATCCCCAAAAGATGTAAAATTCTTAGCAAGCCACAGGAAGCTTACAGTGTTGGCACGAGAGATCAACCAGGAGTTGAGAAGGTGTCTCGTTACCACGTTCCTCTGTTTTGCAATCCTAGCGTAGCTGAACTGTCATTTCATACCTCCGACCTTCTTTTCCTCCCCATTTTCATCAGGTTTAAAACAGCCTCTTATTGTCCTGGGTTTGGATTTTAAAACAGTTTTTTATTCTAAGCACGGTATTCAAGCTAACACTCAAATTACTTAGGAGCAAAAACATGTGACAACGCTGTCACATGGGTGAGGATGAGCATCTCGCGATACAATCCAAAAAAGAAAAAGGAATCCTTCAAAAGTTTGACCCCGCCTCCCTTCTCCTCATCCTTTAAGCACTGGAAAATAAACTGTAGGGAGATTATGTTGGCTGGGGCATCCCAGCAAACATCTGGTGGGCATCGGCTGGCAGAATACTTCATTTCTTCAATGAAGGAGAATATTTGTAGCTCAGGGTTGAAATGAGGGAGTCCTGGGTGCTCTCCGAGCTTGGTAATTTTCTTGCAGACGTTTCATGACCCAAACACAACATCATCAGTGTTAAAATGGGGCTTGTGGTGAGGAGGAGGAGGAGGAGGAGGAAGAGGAGGAGGAGGAGGAGGAAGAGGAGGAGGAGGAGGTGGAGGAGGAGGAGGAGGAGGAGGAGGAGGAGGAGGTGGAGGAAGAGGAGGAGGAGGAGGAGGAGGAAGAGGAGGATGACGACTTGGTGCTCTCTGAGCCCGGTTGTTTTCTTGGAGACATTTCATTACCAAACTAGATGATGTCATCAGTGCTAGAGGGAAGTGGGATTTGTGGAGAGGAGGAGGACTGTGAAGTCTATGGCGCTCTTTGAGCTTGGTTGTTTTCTTGCAGACATTTCATTACCAAACTAGGTAACATCATCAGCTGTTTTCACCTCGTTTGGGTAATGAAATGTCGCAAGAAAATAACCAAGCTCAGAGAACACCAAGAACCTCTCACTTTGTTTCTTCCACTCCAAGAAACACAGAGAAGCAGCAAGAGGGAAGGATAGAATGTCATACTATTTGATAGATAGTGTAACACTGCCACCTGCAGGCTGAAACAAGAAGTGTTTTGCTATGACATAACGGACATTTTCTAATGGGAACCTGTCTTCCAGCTTGCAAATGTTGGACAAACATTTCAGAAATAATTCTGGACTTTATGAGAGATTGTGTGTCACTTTATTTCAATTCCTTCTTCTTTCTGGGATAGAGAGGGGAAAAAAAATGGAGGGAAAAATTAACAATAGGATGATGGAGGAATATAACGTAAAATGAAAACTATTATGTTCATCTACAGAAAAACATTCCTGAACTTACATATTTCTTTGGTATGGAATTTCCCCCCTCCTATTCTTAGGAGAGTATTATAAATGAATATAATACTAACTTTTTCTAGTGTCTCACCTACCTGAGTATTTTTTTAACATGAGAATGTTCTCAGGATTTGTTTTCTATGCAGTCAGCTAGGAAACAAATGGTAGGCACTGGATCTTTGACCTGAAAAGAATAACAGTAATAACAATAACACCTTGATGGATTAATTCAGTTACAGCTCTCAAATATATTTTTTGGGATAAGTGATTTTGGCAATTGTCCCATTTCCACTGAATCTGCTGTCATCCCGCTAAACTTGATTCATCAATTCCTGTAAAAAAAAAACCCCACAGGTTTTATGTGATGAATATTCTCTAAATGGAGCAAGTCTCATACGCACAAATAAACGCAGCTTCTTCTTAGATGACTTCCTAATCTGGTTTCCGATTCCATTGCTTTTTAAATGTTTTTAATATGTTTTGTTACTGCTTTTTAATTTTGGGGCCAAATTTACATAGATCTTTTAAAATTGTTTTTAATGTTTGTATTTATTTTTATTTTTATTTTATTTTGAATTTATATACCGCCCTTCTCCCTGAGGACTCAGGGCGGTGAACAGCCAAGTAAAAACATCAAGTACAAATATTAAAATACAGTTAAATATATATATATATATAAATTTGGCCCGATTAATTAAAAACAATAAACAAAACACTTAAAAACACTTAAAAAATTAGGCCAGCCCGGCTTGCTGGAAAAAGAAGGTTTTAAGGGCACGGCGGAAGGCACTGAGGTCTTGGATTCTCCTTATCTCTGGAGGCAGTTGGTTCCAGAGGGTAGGTGCCCCCACAGAGAAGGCCCTCCCCCTGGGGGTCACCAGCCTACACTGTTTGGCTGATGGCACCCCGAGGAGGCCCTCTCTGTGGGAGCGCACGGGTCGATGGGAGGTCGTCGGTGGCAGCAGGCAGTCTCGAAGATAGCTAGGCCCTATGCCATGGAGCGCTTTAAAGGTGATAACCAACACCTTGAAGCGCACCCGGAAGACCACTGGGAGCCAGTGCAGCTCGCGCAGGAGCGGTGTTACATGGGAGCGCCATGCTGCTCCCGTCACTACCCGCGCTGCTGCGTTCTGGACCAGTTGGAGCCTCCGGGTGCTCTTCAAGGGGAGCCCCATGTAGAGAGCGTTGCAGTAGTCAAGGCGAGAGGTGACGAGGGCATGAGTGACTGTGCACAGGGAATCCCGATCAAGAAAGGGCCGCAACTGGCGAATCAGGCGAACCTGACAAAAGGTCCCCCTGGTTACAGCCGTCAGATGTTCCTCCAAGGACAGCTGCGTATCCAGGAGGACTCCCAGATTGCGAGCCCTCTCAGTGGGGGCCAACGACTCGCCCCCAATAGTCAGTGATGGAGTCAACTGACTATATCGGGATGCCGGGAGCCACAGCCACTCAGTCTTGGAAGGGTTGAGCCTGAGCCTGTTCCTCCCCATCCAGATCTGCACAGCCTCCAGGCACTGGGACATCACTTCAAGGGCATTGTTGGGGTGGCCAGGGGTGGAGATGTACAGCTGGGTGTCATCAGCGTACTGGTGGTATCTCACCCCAATTTTTACTTTGGCTGTACACCGCCCTGAGTCCTTCGGGAGAAGGGCGGTCTATAAATTTGATAATAAATAAAATAAAAAAAATATATTCATGAGGTCTGCTCTGCCAATATAAATCCCAATTAACGAACACCTCTCAAAATTCAGTGATGGTGATCAGATTCATTCATTCAAATCCGTTCATTCTCCCACACCATTCAAAGGGAGTTCATCCCAAATTGTATTACTAAAAGTCTTTGATGAACACCCTTTGAAAGGTGCGAGAGTAGGAATGGATTTCAGGAGGAAAAAAAAATTGCAGACTACAGGAACCAGGAGCATCACTCAGGTGACCCTGAGGACACAGATAAGCCTCCAAGTGGCCTCAACAATTCTCTAAAAAGTATGCAAATGACCAGCTGTCTGCAAGGAATATAAATCCTTCCAATTCCCCACCATCCTGTCAGAACTGAAGAAGCTTCTTGGATGAGAAGCAAAACCAGGAGTGAAATGTAAAATTTGTTACCGGTTCTGTGGGCGTGGCTTGGTGGGGGGGGGAGTTAATGTGACTGGATGGGCGTGGCCAACCTTTTTTTAAAAAAACTTTTCAAAGCATTTTTTCTAATGCTTTGAAAAGCCTCTGTCAATCAGGCAACTCAGCTGGGATCGTTAGAGAGGCTTTTTAAAAAATGCTTTGAAAAGCCTCATTGCTGATTAGGCAACTCAGCTGGGATCGTCAGAGAGGTTTTTTAAAAAATGCTTTGAAAAGCCTCATTGCCGATCAGGCAACTCAGCTGGGATCGTCAGAGACTTTTCAAAGCATTTTTTTTTACCACCTCTTCGGCCAAGAGGTTGCAGAAAAAATTGCTTTGAAAAGCCTCTGACGATCCCAGCTGAACCGCAGGATCATCAGAGGCTTTTTTTTTTTACTTTTAAAAGCATTTTTTCGTCGGAAGAGGTTGTAGAAAAAATGCTTTTAAAAGTAAAAAAAAAAAAATCTCTGATGATTGTGCGGCTCAGCTGGGCATGGTGGGTGGGGGGGGGGGCGCAGGGATTTTTGCTACCGGTTCTCCGAACCACCCGCCGCCATCGCTACTGGATCGGGCGATCTGGTCCGAACTGGGAGCATTTCACCCCTGAGCAAAACGCCTTCAAAAGGAAAAAAAACAAAGGAAGTCCAGTTGCCTCCTGAAAAAAGCACCTTTGAGGTAACCATGATCTGGATGACGGATCATCTCTACAGACTTGTGAACTCAGATCTTACCTGTATTCCACAATACGTTGGAGGTGCATTCAGATGACAGCACTTGGTAACGTAACTAGTCCTTTGTTCAACCAAAGCAGACACCTGATCTTCAGCATCCACAGTACCAGGGGGGAGCAGGGTTAATGCATTTGCTCTAAGCCTGAAATTTGAGACAGGAAGATATCACCAATCCCCCCCTTTTTAAGGTAAGAAAACACAGATTTTATTAGATTTCTATACCGCCCTACTCCCGAAGGACTCAGGGCGGTGCACAGCCAAACAATAAAACACATACATACAAAATTTAAAAGTAGAATAAAATCAAATTAAATAATTTTGGCCCCGACAAATTTTAAACCCCAAACTATTTAAAATCAATTTTAAAATTGAATGTATAAAATACTAAAAGATATTTAAAAATTAGTTGAGTTTGAGTCTGCTCTAAAGTGTGATAGAATCTAAATTTCCATGCAAATATGGTTAAAACTTTACCTCTTGAGGAATTCCACATGCGTGTGATCGGAATATTCCCCACAAATCTCATTTCCTTTTTCAATCAAAGCGTGCAGTGGGGCTATTGTTTTCAAATCCTAGAATTCAGAAAAAAGTATCGTTGCATTAAGGAAGAATATTACCACATTGTAAAGTATTCCAACAAAGTGCCCCCAATACAGGTAGTCCTCGACTTACGACCACAATTCAGCCCAACATTTATGTTGCTAAGCGAGACGGTGGTTAAGCGAGTCCTCCTCCCCGCATTTTATGACTTTCCTTGTCAGAATTGTTACGTGAACCCCTGCCAGTGGTGAAATCTAAAATTTGTTACTACCGGTTCTGTGGGCGTGGCTTGGTGGTGGTGGGGTTAATGTGACTGGGTGGGCGTGGCCAATTTTTTTTAACTTTTAAAACCATTTTTTCTACAACCTCTTTGGTGAAGAGGTTGTAAAAAAATGCTTTCAAAAGGCGCGGGTGAGTGGAGCCTCCCGCAGCTGCCGCTACCGGTTCACCCAACCCGGATAGAACCGGCTGAATTTCACCCCTGTCTCTATCTCTCTCTCTCTTTCTGTCTAGCTCTATTCTCTCCCTCCCTCTCTGTCTCTATATCTACATCTATACCAGTAGGAGAACCAGTGGCAGAACCACAGGGTGGAGTTAAAAGAGGGATCAGCCTAGAACCGTAATGGCGAACCTATGGCATGCGTGCCACAGGTGGCACGCGAAGCCATATTAGTGGGCATGCCAGCTCAGCTGTGGGGTGCATGCGCGCGCTGGCCAGCTGATTTTCTGGCCTTCTGAGCCCACCAGAAGTAGGGAAACAGGCTGTTTCCTGCCTCTGGAGGGCCTGGGGGGTGGGTGGGGAAGGCCCGTTTTTCTTTCTTACCTGGCTCCAGATCCTCTCTGTGTATCTGGGAACGGCAAAAACAGCCTTTCCCACTCCCTTGGAGGCCCTACGGAGGCGGAAAGGGCCCATTTCCCTACTCCCAGTGGGACAGGAAGTGACGTTTTTTTCCTGTCCCCAGCCTCCAGAGACTCCTAGAGAGGCTCCTAGAGACTCCTAGAGAGGCTCCTAGAGACTCCTAGAGAGGCTCCTAGAGACTCCTAGAGAGGTTCTGGAGGCTGGGGACAGCAAAAAATGTCACTTCCTATCCCACTGGGAGTGGGGAAATGGGCCCTTTCAGCCTCCGTAGGGCCTCCAAGGGAGTGGGAAAGGCTGTTTTCGCCGTTCCCAGATACACAGAGAGGATTTGGAACCAGGTAAGAAAGAAAAACGGGCCTACCAGGTTGTCATGTGCCAGGAGCAGGGGGGAGGGGGTTGCACACACATGCGTGTGGGCACGTGCACGCGCGACCTTCCCCCGCCCCCCTCTCCTGGCACGCGATGGCAAAAAGGTTAGCCATCACTGGCCTAGAATCCCTACACAGTCATAAGAAAACTAAGTCCAATCTCCTCTGAATTCCTTTGACCTTTATCTAACTCCAAGCAGGTGCTGACCAATAGTTGAGAAGATTCCTGTGGATAGGCTGTTTAGCGATAAATCAGTTTATTTGGACCTTCTTCACACAGGGACCTGATCTTTTGTGCCTGACTTCACCTCAGGAGATTCTGAATTGTTACCTTCTCCGCGAAACATGCTTTGGGGTCTGGTAGGCCACAGCAATCACTCGTGGCAGTTTGGCTGGCAGAATATAAGGTAATGAGAAGAGCCTCTGGAGCACGGGTGTATAACCGGGCCACGTCATAAATATTACTGCAAAAGGAAAAAAAAGAAAAGTATGGCAGAAAAGTGGAACTTTTGTGTCCATTGCGACCCTGAGCTCTACAACATCAACAATAACACAACCTCTTTAGGAGAGATGGATGGTGTACAATTCTAATACAGGTAGTCCTCAACTGATGGCTATCTCTGAGCCCAAAGTTTATGTTGCTAAGTGAGACAGTGGTTAAGTGAAATTAGTCCCCTTTTTCAACCTTTCTTGCCACAGTTGTTCAGCGAATCACTTAGTAACACGGTTGCTAAGTGAATCTGGCTTCCCAGATTCCCAGTCGGCCACCCCCCCCAGATGGCCATGCCCCCCCAACCCCCCAAGGCCAACCACGGGCCAGCCCTGATGCGGCCCTCAATGAAATTGAGTTGGACACCCCTGCCATAGATGTTTGGATCACAGATTGTCTTGCTTTCTCTGGATTTCATTCCTCTGGATTCACCTTACCAAAAATATTGGCCTTTGGATTGTTGGGAATACTGACAAATATTGATCCCTCTGGATAACGTTGCCTTAGATCAAAGAGATGTAGTGATGAGCTTAGAGACCCAGTGTTAGGAAATGATAATTACCTAACTTGTTGAGTTGGCAATATATAAACCCTCAATACAGCTTTAAGACTGTATTGCTGTATTGCATCATACTGTGTCCTGATTGGTTAGCCCTGTAGCCAATGTCCTTAAGAGGGAGCTTGAAACATGGTTTGTTTCTCTCTTTGCTGACCATTATTGCTCGCTGCTGATCATTATTGCTTTTTGCTGTGTTTGCTACTGTTTGCAACTGTTATATTGTGTATGACTACGACGACTGGTAAGAAGACTTTGTTATTGGAATATCCCTGGACTATTGTTTTACTATCTACTGCTTTATCTGCGTATGACCTGGACTGTTAATTGGACTGTGCCTTATTACTATTTCCTATAAGTAAACACAACTCAGTGTATCTGTGTGTTGGCTGTGATTATTTGCAACTGCTCTCAATCGCTTTCATGTGCACACCCTTGCTACTCAAGGGTTGCTCTGCGAATTCCTTAACACCCAGTTTGGTCTCAATCCTGGCCACTTCCTGAGTGACCTTAGCCCAGGTACTCTCCTTCATCCCAACATACTTCACACAATTGATGTTGGGCAGTGGTGGAAATCAAATAATTTAATAACTGGTTCTCTGCCCTAATGACCGGCTGGGTGGGCGTGGCCATGGTGGGCATGGCCAGGGGGTGTGACAGGCAGCACTTGGCCTCCTGCACCTCCCGGGGAGCAAAAACAGGGTGCGGAGGGGGAACGCTGCACCCCTGCCCCCCGTTTTGGATCTAGTAGGTCTTCCTGCAGCCTCCTGGGAGCAAAAACAGGCTGCGGTGGGAGGGGTGTTGTACCGCACCCCCATGCCCCGTTTTGGGCTTAGTAGGCCTCCCTGCATTTACCTGGGAGCCAAAATGGGGCACGCGGGGACTCCTGGAAGGGGTGGGGCCAGCCAGCAATTTAACTACCATTCGCACGAACCGGCTCGAACCGGATGAATCCCACCACTGATGTTGGGGAAAGAAATGAAGAAGGGGGACTATGTATGTTCTCCTGAGCTCCTGAAGGGAAGGCGGGGTATGAGTCTAAAAAAAATAAAGACATTTCTGGGTTCTAGAGCGAGTGACCTTCTTTCTCAAATCCCTATGAAACGGTTGGAAAGCACTGCATGCAAATCCTGCCCCTAGAGAAGGAGAAAAATGGCTCCAAATCCTCTTACCGATATATGTCTAGTTCACCATCTTCTCCGCAGGCACCTTCGTCAACCGAACTGGGAGCCTGAGGGACCTGGGAATGCTTATCCCACGGGAGCGAGTAAATGCACAAGTATTTTCCCACGTCATCGTTAGAACTGCAACAGGTTCTGAGTCTTTCATTCCCGCCACAGGCAGTATTACAGATGTGGGCGATGTGAAGTTTGAGCTGGAAGACAGGAGGGCATTGCCTTTGCAACACAATACATACAACTGGACTGATAGCATTTGACCGAAGAGTTCATGGCTTCCTTGGAAAGGACGTCAATCGTTTCCTTTTGACTTTTTTTTAAAAAAATAAAAATACAGGTTGCCCTTGACTTACGACCACAATAGAGCCCAAAATTTCTGCTGGGAAGTGAGAAGATCCCAATTCAGGTAATCCTTGACTTGTAGCCATTTTTTTAAGTGACTGACAATATAACAGCATTGAAAAAGAGACTTGTCAGTATATTCATGAACTGGAATAGGCATAGCAACAGGTCAGTCAATGGGGGACTGTTTGGTAACTGAAACATAGTATTTGTTGTATGGGGCCATAAGAGACAGTTTGGAGCCTGGGCGTGGCTTAACTGTTCTGTATATAAGCTTGAGAGCTTCTCCCTCCTCCATTTTGCTTCCTCCATTTTGTGCTTCCATTTTGTGCTGCGTTCGTACATGCTATTTCTCCTCTCTACCACGTTGGAAAAACCACAATGGGTATTGCATAGTTGCCTTATGTGTTATATATATATATATATATATATATAAAGAAGTTTTGAATCCTGCTGAATTGTCTGACTGTGTGTCTTGCAACAAACTCTGACATGACTTATGACCGTTTTTTTTTACACTTATGTAAAACCATGATGTGGTTTTTCAGAAGGCAACTGAACTTCCTTGTTTTTCCTTTTGAAGACATTTTGCTTCTCATCCAAGAAGCTTCTTCAGCTCTGACAGGATAGTGGAGAATGCAAGGACAGTGAGAATAATCAATCAATGGAACAGAAGTTGCCTTCGGAAGTTGTGGGAGCTTCATCACTTGAGACTTTCAAGAAGAGATTGGACTGCCCTTTGTCAGAAATAGCGTAGGGTCTCCTGCCTGAGGGGGGGGGGGTTGGACTAGATTACCTATAAAGTCCCTTCCAACTCTGTTAATCTGTATCTGATTTATATTCCTCACAGATAGCTGGTCATTTGCATTTGAAGTGATCACCCTCTAAAAGGATGCAAATGACCAGCTGACTGCAAGGAATATAAATCCTTCCATTCCCCACTATCCTGTCAGAGTTGAAGAAGCTTCTTGGATGAGAAGTGAAACATCTTCAAAAGAAAAAAACCAGAAAGTCCAGTTGCCTCCTGAAAAAAAGCACCTTTGGGACAATCATGACCTGGATGACTGAGAATCTCTATGGACGTTATGTACAACCACATAAAAACTTATGTAAAACTATGTACACGATTGCAGCATCTTCATGATCTCGTATGATCAACATTCAGATTAGGCGTGAAGTCCAGCAGGTTCTGACAGGTTCTGGAGAACCGGTAGCGGAAATTTTGAGTAGTTTGGATAACCAGCAAATACCACCTCTGGCTGGCCCCAGAGTGGGGTGGGAATGGGGATTTTGCAATATCCTTCCCCCGGGAGTGGGGTGGGAATGGAGATTTTGCAGTATCCTTCCCTTGCCATGCCCACCAAGCCACGCCCAGAGACCCGGTAGTTAAAACGATTTGGATTTCACCACTGATTCAGATGCTTGGCAACTGGCATGTATTTATGATGGGGTCATGTGATCCCGTTTTGTGACCTTCTGAGAAGCAAAGTGAAGGGGGAAGCCAGATTCACTTAACAGCCATGTTTCTAACTTAACAACTGCAGTGGTTCACTCAACAACTCTGGCAACAAGGTTATAAAATGGGGCAAAACTCACTTAACAACTGTATCCCTTAGGCACAGAAACTTTGGGCTGAGTTGTGGTCATATGTCAAGGACTGTCGATATTTTAGGGCATAGCAAGAGAACCACACAGGATAACCAGGCCTTGATCATCGTAAGTTAGAACATAGAAAAGATCTGACAATATAATATCTTCAGATATGGTTAGTGAATTCTCCTGCCCCCATAATTATTCCTTCTCTTCATCGCTTGTTCTTCCCCAGCTACGGACCCCAAAGAACGTAGCACACACAAACTCTATACAAAGCTTATTTTACTCAAATAACTTAGTCTTTATCATTCAAAGGCTGTTAATTTAATAACTGGTGGGTAATGGGAGCAATGTGGCGGGTGGTAATGGGAGCAATGTGGCGCTCTCATGTAACCCCCCTCCTGCGCGAGCTGCACTGGCTCCCAGTGGTCTTCCGGGTGCGCTTCAAGGTTTTGGTTACTATCTTTAGAGCACTCCATGGCTCAGGACCAGGGTACTTACGAGACCGCCTCCTGCCACCAATAGCCTCTCACCGACCAGTTTGCTCCCATAGAGAGGGACTCCTCAGGGTGCCGTCGGCCAAACAATGTCGACTGACGGCCCCCAGGGGGAGAGCCTTTTCTGTGGGGGCACCTACCATCTGGAACGGGCTTCCCCCAGAGTTACGAAACATCCAAGACTTACGCATATTCCGCGCTGCCCTGAAAACATTTCTATTCCAACAAGCTGGTCTGGCCTAACTCTCCCTTTTTAATTGGCTTTTAAACTGGCTTTTAAATTGGGTTTTAAACCTCTTTAGATAAATTTGGATGTTTTTAATCTTTGAGCCTAAATTACTTAATCTGTTTCTTAATAGTTTTTAACTTCTATATGTATTTGTATTTATTATGGCTGTTCACCGCCCTGAGTCCTTCGGGAGTAGGGCGGTATACAAATATGAATAAATAAATAAATAAATAAATAAATAAATAAATAAATAAATAAATAAAGAAAGAAAGAAAGAAAGAAAGAAAGAAAGAAAGAACTGTCTTAACAGCCTACCAGAATTCTAAGATAAGGGAATCACAATCTTACTAGAGTTGGCAGAAAGCCCAGAAGCAATTTTGCAGAAATGAAGGAGAGTGAACTAAAGTTGTTTTCTACAACTTGTTGCAAGTGGCGTTCCTTCTTAAATAGGCTAAGGGAGTGGCCAATTAGCCCCAAGCCTTCCTCTCAAGGAGACCTCCTCCTGAGGAACTACTCCTGCCTTTTGGGAGCTCTGCGTGCCCGTGCATTGAGAAGAGGCTCCTCCTCTTCATCCTCTTCACTTAAAGGAGCTTCTGGAGGTTTTGAAGGCCCTGGCTGAATCCCTGCCTCTGGCACCACATCTTCTCCAGCCTCCTCACTGTCCGACTTGAGCGCCAGCGGCACAGGCTGCTGACGCAGCACCACACTAGCCTCCTCGTTGTCGGAATCAGCTACTATCTGCACAGGCCGCTGACGGGCCACAACATCGCTGCCCTGCTGGAAGTCAAGTCCAGCAAGAGCTGCATCATCTAGTCCAGGGGTGGGATTCAGCCGATTTGGGCCAGTTCAGGCTAATCGGTAGTTAAATTGATGGCTAGCCCCACCCCTCCCTGCCCTGCCCCTTCCAGGAGTCCCCACGTGTCCAATTTTGGTTCCGAGGTAAGTGCAGGGAGGCCTCTATGCCCAAAACAGGGTGCCCCCCAGGCCCGTTTTTGCTCCCAGGAGGCTTCAGGGAGGCCTCCTGGGCCCAAAATAGGGCACGGGTGGCGGTAGACCCCCCTCCCGTAGCCCGTTTTTGCTCCCAGGGGGGTGCAGGAGGCCACGCCCACCATGGCCACGAGAACCGGTTGTTAAATTATTTGAATCCCACCACTGATTTCTAGTTGTACAAATTGTAGAAATAAGACCTAAGGGGATTTGCCTGCCTTTCCTGCTCACTCACCTCATTCTGGAAACAATTTTCTTCCAAACTATCGCAGCACTTGGAAAGAATTTCAGATGTTTCTCCAGCGAGGTTTATGGCATTCTCAAAGGACAGGCTTGGAGTCTGCTGGGTGAATTTTATTAAGTAGCTAGAGAGCATTAGGGAAGAGAAGAAGAAGAAGAAGAAAAAAGAGAATTTAGTCAACCAAGAGTTGAATTAGCCACTTAAAAATGTCTCGCTTTCCTAAGCATTTTTGATACTGTAGAATAGAGGTGTCACAACCTTGGCAACTTTAAGACCTGTTGGACTTCAACTCCCAGAATTCAGTTCTCAGAATTCCCCCAATGCTGGCTGGGGAATTCTGGGAGTTGAAGTCCAACAGGTCTTAAAGTTGCCAAGATTGGACATCTCTGCCGTAGAGCGTAGTGGTAGCTATTTATAATTCTCTTCACTGGTGTTGGCAACTTTAAGACCTGTTGGACTTCAACTCCCAGAATTCAGTTCTCAGAATTCCCCCAAGGCTGGCTGGGGAATTCTGGGAGTTGAAGTCCAACAGGTCTTAAAGTTGCCAAGGTCGGACATCTCTGCAGTAGAGCGTAGTGGTAGCTATTTGTAATTCTCTTCACTGGTGTTGGCAACTTTAAGACCTGTTGGACTTCAACTCCCAGAATTCAGTTCTCAGAATTCCCCAAGGCTGGCTGGGGAATTCTGGGAGTTGAAGTCCAACAGGTCTTAAAGTTGCCAAAGTCGGACATCTCTGCAGTAGAGCGTAGTGGTAGCTATTTGTAATTCTCTTCACTGGTGTTGTGGCTGTCGAATTGATATGACATTTAGGCTGCTAGGCAATGAATTGGAAGTCAATACTGAGAAAAGCAAAGCAAGTAATTCTTGAATTCTAACAGACCTTTGAGCGTTATCTGACAATTTGATCTGCTAAAATGGAATTTTCCCTTCCCCAATATGATTGTTCCAGTTGGTCTGTCCTCTAACTCAGAAAGTCATTCACCTATGTCCGTGATGGCGAACCTATGGCACGCATGCCAGAGGTGGCATGTAGCGCCCTCTCTGATGGCACGCGAGCCATTGTCCCAGTTCAGGTCCACTGTGCATGCCTCCTGCCAACCAGCTGGTCTTCGGGTCTCTGCCGTGCATGAGCAGGGAGCGGGGTGCGTATGGGGGGGGGGGTGCATGCATGACCGGGAGCTGGGGTGCATGCACGAGCAAGGGACCATGCACGCATGCACAGGGATGTTCGGGGTGGGGCGTGTGTGCATGCACATAGGGCCGGCCACTTGCGGGGGCACATGCAAAAGCGTGGAGGCCAGGGTGCATGCGCGGGGGACTAAGGCACATGCACAGGACCACACATGCATTGCATTTTGGGGGTTTGGGCGGGCACACATCAGAGGTGAAATGCTCCCGGTTCAGACCGGATCGCCCGATCCGGCAGCGATGGAGGTGGGTGGTTTGGAGAACCGGTAGCAAAAATCCGTGCCCCCCGCCCATGCCCAGCTAAGCCGCACAATCATCAGAGGCTTTTCTTTTTACTTTTAAAAGCATTTTTTCTACAAACCTCTTCGGCCGAAAAAATGCTTTTAAAAGTAAAAAAAAAAAAGCCTCTGATGATCGTGCAGCTCAGCTGGGATCATCAAAGGCTTTTAAAAGCATTTTTTCTACAACCTTTTCAGAGGTTGTAAAAGCCTCTGATGATCCCAGCTGAGTTGCCTGATTGTCAGAGGCATTTAAAAGAAAAAGAGCCTCTGCTGATCAGGCAACTCAGTTGGGATTGTCAGTAAAAAAAAAAAAAAAAATTGGCCACACCCATCCAGTCACATTACCCCACATTAAGGAGAAGGAGAAAGAGGAATGGAGGAGGAGAAGGAGAAAAAGGAGAAGGAGAAAGAGGAGATGGAGGAGGAGGAAGAGAAGGAGAAAAAGGAGAAGGAGACAGAGGAATGGAGGAGGAGAAGGAGAAGGAGAAAGAGGAATGGAGGAGGAAGAGAAGGAGAAAAAGGAGAAGGAGAAAGAGGAGATGGAGATGGAGGTGGAGGAGGAGAAAGAAGAGGAGATGGAGGAGGAGAAAGAAGAGATGGAGGAGAAGGAGACAGAGGAATGGAGGAGGAGAAGGAGAAGGAGAAGGAGAAAGAGAAGGAGAAAGAGAAGATGGAGGAGGAGAAAGGAGATGGAGAAGGAGAAAGAGAAAAAGGAGAAGGAGAAAGAGAAGAAAGAAAAAAAAATAGTGTTTTCAGTGCAATGCCATGATTCTGTTGTATAGAAATTGAAAGATTCCTGGAGAAAAATCTGTTTCAATGGGGTCACTCAGAGTCAATATCACCTTGGTGGCACATAATCAAAATGGAAAGATGCGTATATAGGAGCCTGGATAGCTCTGCAGACCAAAGTACTGTAATTTAACACCAGCTGCCTGCAATTACTGTAAGTTCGAATCTCACCAGGCTCAAGGTTGACTCAGCCTTCCATCCTTTCTAAGGTAGGTAAATTGAGGACCCAGTTTGTGGGGGCAATAAGCTGACTTTGTATAAAAATATACAAAAGGATGAAGGCTATTGCTTAACGCACTGTAAGCCACCCTGAGTCTCCGGAGAAGGGCAGCATATAAATCAAATAAAAAAATAAAATAAAAATAAATATACAGTATAGAGACGGTAACCAGCTGAATCTCTCACGGCTCAGTTGTGAATTTCAACTGCGAAAACATTACCCTTCTGACCTGGCATAGATGCATGAGACAAAAGGATTTTTTCCCCACTCTACCTGACTGTGGTTTTATTTTTCCCAAGCAAGGCATAGAGTGCGCAGGCTTTATTTGATAGATGGGTAAAGGCTTGGGCAGGCTTGTGTTGTAACCTCTGCAAAGGAAAAGGAATGGAAAATGGTTGGGTAGAGATCACACAGGTACTTTATATGGGTAATCGCTCCCCTCAAAATCAACAGAGCATCATCTAATCTGGTAGGACAACAATACATGTTCACTCCATTTAACAGACATGGATTTTGATCTGGGACGGCTGATGGAAGGCACAGAGCTGAGTGACCATTAACAGATCTGGGAGACTTTCTTAAAACATTGTCTAAAACCTTGGAAATAATGCATTCAGTGGACAGAATAAAAAAAAAAATCCCTTTTTATGGCCCGGTAATTCCTTAATTTGGGATCGAGTTGGGGTGACTGGATGGAGCTGAGCATTTACTGGCCGGATGCCCTTCCTGATGCCACATAGAGTTTGCTGCAGGTATTTTTTCTTTGCACCCAGAGAGAGAGAGAGAGAAACATCTGCCGCTATTCAGGATTGAACTCTCAACCTTCCAAGAGGGAGGCGAATATGCTGCTGAACTTTTATCATCTATATCTATACCTGTATCCGTATTCCCTCCCATCCATCCATCCATCCATCCATCCATCCATCCATCCATCCATCCATCCATGTCTGTCTATCTCTATCTATCAATCACCTATCTCTCTATCATCTCTCTGTCTGTCTATATCTATCTGTCTATCTATCTATCTATCTATCTATCTCTATCTATCTATCTATCTATCTATCTATCTATCTATCTATCATCTATCTCTATCTATCTCTATCTTTATCTACTATCTATCATCTATCTATCTATATCTATCTCTCCTTATCTACTATCTATCTATCTATCTATCATCTATCTATCTATCTATCTATCTATCTATCTATCTATCTATCTATCTATCATCTATCTATCTCTATCTATCAATCATCTATCTATCTCTATCATCTATTTATCATCTATATCTATCTATCTATATCTATCTATCTATCTATCTATCTATCATCTAACTCTCTATCATCTATATCTTTATCTACTATCTCTCTGTCTGTCTGTCTATAGTTATCTATCTATCTATCTATCTATCATCTATTTCTATCTATCTATCCATCCATCCATCCATCCATCCATCTAATCTATCCATCCATCCATCCATCCATCCATCCATCCACTCTATCCATCCATCCATCCACTCTATCCATCCATCCATCCATCCATCTAATCCATCCATCCATCCATCCATCCATCCATCCATCCACTCTATCCATCCATCCATCCACTCTATCCATCCATCCATCCATCCATCTAATCCATCCATCCATCCATCCATCCATCCATCCATCCATCCACTCTATCCATCCATCCATCCACTCTATCCATCCATCCATCCATCCATCTAATCCATCCATCCATCCATCCATCCATCCATCCACTCTATCCATCCATCTCTCTCTCTCTCTCTCTCTCTCTCTCTCTCTCTCTCTCTCTCTCTCTCTCTCTCTCTCTCTCTCTCTCTCTCTCTCTCCCTATCTACCTAATCTATCTATCGAGATAGATAGCTTGGAAATTTAAACCTTTGCTTTGCTCTGCCTTAAAAATATTCTGTTGTTTGGTCAACTTTGATCAGCTTGACGCTCTTGGGCAAATGATCACTTGAGCGTACATAAATAAATCATTTGGTGGGATGGAAATCTAATCATGGGCTTTCTAATGCAACGGGAGGCCGGAATGGAGGTGAGACGATTACAGTTTATTGGGCAGCTGATAAGAGCAGTGGGAAGAATGCACCGACCTCTTTCAAGAAGCAGATGTTATTTTGTGTGCTGGCACAGCAGGTTCTCACGGCAGATAAATAATTTCTTGTAGAGTTCAGCAAGATTGGCAGAGGAGCGTAGCTGTAATCACTGGAATACTCGACCAGAAACCTAGAAGACAGGTGAGAAAAAAAGAACATAGAGGCGTAGCATGGCAGACTAGTTGAGTAAATACAGGCAAGTCCTCGACTTACGACCACAATTGAGTGCAAAATTTCTGTTGCTAAGGGGACTATTTGCTAAGTGAGTTTTGCTCCATTTTACAATCTTTCTTGCCACCGTTATTCAGTGAATTACTGCGGTTGTTAAATTAGCAACATGGTTGTAAAGTGAATCTGGCTTCCTCGAATAAATAGAAATGTGTAGAAAGTCAGTATCCACCCACCCTCCTAGAGGATGAAATATTTTGGGCGATATTAAAAAAAGGCAGGATAGAATATTTTCCCTAAAGGAGAAATGGGGAAATACCTTAAGGGAGGCAGAAACCAGCCCCAGTCTCCCTGCCCCAAGCAGAAACTGAGGAGGCCAACTTTTAGAAATGCAGATTTGGTGATCCATTCAGAAAGACTGGGTCAGACCGAAACTCCAGATAAGCAACAAGCCAAATGTGGACAAGATTAGCTCAGACAAACACCTACAATTTGCAATTCCCCTTTTGCTTATAGAGCCAGACATGACCCCTACATGACCGCCTAGGAATCCAGAAGGTATAAAACCCACCCATTCTCTACTCCATTTGGTCAGCTGTCCCAGAACTGCATGCTGTGTGTGTGTTGGTTCTGTTCACCAAAAAACCAGAATCTTTCTTTCCAATCAGCCTCCATTTTATTCCCGGCTTGGACCTGGACCTAAATTTTTCTTCTAACAAATGAAATCCAGACAGACGTGAAGAAAGGAGAAGTATTTATTCCCATAGCAAAGAGTTTTGTCTTTAGGGGTAGCTGCAGAGAAAATGGATACAGAGACACTGTATATAGGGAAGCTTGCCCTGGGTGTGGAAGTGTGTATGTGCTAATTTTAGAGTGAAACTTGAGAGGTGTGAACATGTGTACACAGGGGTGGGCTTCAAAAATTTTAGCAAGGGGTTCTCTGTCGGTTGCTGGGTGGGCGTGGCCATGGTGGGCGTGGCCTAGTTGGCCTCCTGCACCAAGTGGGGGGGGGGCGTTTTTGCCTTCCCCAGGCTCCGGAGGTTTTTTCCGAGCCTACGGGAGGGCAAAAATGGCCTCCGCAGGCTCTGGAGGCCCTCTAGAGGCCAGAAACATTTCCAAACTTCTGATGGGCC
Source organism: Arizona elegans (assembly GCA_022577455.1). Taxonomy (NCBI): domain Eukaryota; kingdom Metazoa; phylum Chordata; class Lepidosauria; order Squamata; family Colubridae; genus Arizona; species Arizona elegans. The sequence goes on along the minus strand of JAKOOJ010000009.1, from coordinate 743,220 downwards.
CATTTTTCGCCCTCCCTGAGCCTTCACATGTGCCCTGCTCTTACCTGAATCCAAAACGGGCCTCATGGGGACTGCTGGGAGGGGCAGGGTAGGCGGGGCCAGCCAGGAATGGGATTTGGGGGTTCTCTGACCTGCAGAGAATCTTAGCTAGAGGTTCTCCCGAACCCCTGCGGACCTCTAGCAGCCCCACCCCTGTGTGTACGTGCTGACCTTGGAGATAGGGTTGATTAAATCAAGCGATATGGATCAAATCTTTTCATTTGAACGGTGAGTGATATAATTATATTTACACCTGGTAATTTATGGGACCGCCTACTACCACAAGCAGCCTCCCACCGGCCGGTACGCTCTCATAGAGAGGGGCTCCTCTGGGTGCCATCAGCTAAACAATGTCGATTGGTGGCCTCCAGGGGGAGGGCCTTCTCAGTGGGTGCACCCACTATCTGGAACGAGCTCCCCCCAGAGATACGGAGGATCCCGGATCTGCGCACTTTCCGCTGTGCTCTTAAGACTCTCCTATTCCAGCAAGCCGGCCTGGCCTAATTTTCTCCCCTGTTTTAAAATTCTTTTAAATCGAAATTTTAATCTGTTTTAAATTATTGGGATTTTTAATTGTCTTGAGCTAAATTATTTAATCTGGTTTTAATTATGTTTTTTAACTTTTGTATCTATGTATCTTATTTTGTGCCTGTTCACTGTCCTGAGTCCTTCGGGAGTAGGGCGGTATATAAATCTAATAAAACAAACAAACAAACAAACGTGTTAATTGAAGTTTGTGTGTTTGTTTCAGTGTGTGTTTACAATCTGAAATAAGCATTTAGTTAATTTTTTTTATGTTTGCTATGAGTTTAAAGGATGTTGAAGGCTGGTTTTTGGGAGACCTGGATTAGTTAACATATGACTCTCTCAACAATATTTCCAACACAGTTATATACATTTATACATTCTTCTCACAGTACGAATGGGGATAATCAAGCCACACCTTCAGATTACATGAAGAAATGGGAAAACTTTCTTGGTTCTGGAACTAATTTGCAACATGTGCAGAAATTTGTCTATAGAGATTCTCAGTCATTTAGTTCATGCTTGTCCCAAAGGTGCTTTTTCAAAAGACAACTGAAACTTCCTTTGTTTTTCCTTGAAGACATTTCACTTCTCATCCATGAAGCTTCTTAAGTTCTGACTGAATGGTGGAGAATGGCAGCTGACCGTAAGGACATAGATAAACCTCCAAGTGGCCTCAACGACTCTCAGAAAGAGTACCAAGGACCAGATGACTGCAAGGAGTGTAAATCCTTCCATTCTCCACCATTCCATCAGAACCGAAGAAGCTTCTTGGATAAGAAGTGAGATGTCTTCAAGGAAAAACAAAGGAAGTCCAGTTACCTCTTGAAAAATCACCTTTGGGACATGTGCAGAAATTCACCACACAATGAAGATGGTTGACGCTTTCTGCATCTCACCTCTCTTCAAATCCCTGAGGGTCCTTCTTGAAGGCGTCACATATTTCCTCGTTGGATGGCTCCAGGTAGGTTGGGAACTCCTTAGAGGGGTGTTTCAAGGCTGCCAGGCAGAGCTTTCGAGCAAGACCTTGTTCAGTGCAGCATCCAGCTATCCCTGGGTGTCTTGGGAAAGGAGCATCCGGGCGGCAGGATTTTTCGGAGAAAGCAGTAGACTTTGGTGGAGGGTGTGTGTGAGGGTTGGTGGGAAAGTAAAAGATAGAAGAGAAGGGGCAGAGAAAAGGATGCGTGTTATTACTCTCATCCAATTTTGAGGCACCCTTGGTGCTCTTTGAGCTTGGTTGTTCTCTTGCAGATGTTTCATGACCCAACTAGGTATCATCATCAGTGGTAGAAGGGAGTGAAGTTTGTATATGTATATATGAACAGAGAGCAAACTCCACTCCCATCTAGCATTAATCGTATTATCTAATTTGAGTAACGAAACATTTGCAAGAAAACAACCAAGCTCAGAGAGCACCAAGGACCCCACAGTCGTGCTTGTCCTCTTTGTCCTCCTCGTCCTCATCCTCCTCGTCCTCCTCCCCGCTTTCTCATTCTCCACCCATAAACCCCATTCCCTTCCAACACTGTTGATATTAGGTAGTTAGGTACCCTAGTTGGGTAATGAAATGTCCGCATGAAAACAGCCAAGCTCAGAGAGCACCAAGAATCGCACAGTTCTCGTCCTCGTCCTCATCCTTGTCCTCCTCGTCCTCGTCCTCCTCGTCCTCCCTTTCTCATTCTCCACCCATAAACCCCATTCCCTTCCAGCACTGTTGATGTTAGGTAGTTAGGTACCCTAGTTGGGTAATGAAATGTCTGCATGAAAACAGCCAAGCCCAGAGAGCACCAAGGACCCCACAGTCCTCGTCCTCATCCTCGTCCTCCTTGTCCTCCTCCTCCCTTTCTCATTCTCCACCCATAAACTCCATTCCCTTCCAACACTGTTGATGTTAGATAGTTAGGTACCCTAGTTGGGTAATGAAATGTCTGCATGAAAACAGCCAAGCTCAGAGAGCACCAGGGACCTCACAGTCGTCATCCTCCTCCTTGTCCTCCTCCTCCTCGTCCTCTTCGTCCTCCCCCATTCCCTTTTATGATCATGTTACCACGTGAAATAGTAATAATAATATAATAACAATAATGAAATAATACTGAAAAATGCATGAAGCATCTCAAGAAAACAACCAAACCCAGAGAGTACCAAGGATTCCTCATTTCAACCCCGAGCTACAAATTTTCTCCTTTATTCCCCCAACTTTCTCTGGAGGGGAAGAAGAGGAGGTCAATTCCACACTCTCTATCAGCACCGTTTCATTTAATTCCCTGTCACATTTTCCACTGAAGCCCGCTAGCTATTTCAAGGCAGATCACCACACTGGCCCGAAGGCAGAACTTGTCTTCCATGCTAGCTCTGAGCAATTGGTTTTTGCCAGGCACAAGGGACCAGAACGACACTGTGAGCTGATCAGAGTTGCTCCTTTATTGCTGCCAACCTATTTGCTACAAAGCTACAAAGATGATTAGGGGACTGGTGGCTAAAACATATGAAGAACGGTTGCAGGAACTGGGCATGGCTGGTCTAGTGAAGAGAAGGACCAGGGGAGACATGATAGCAGTCTTCCAATATCTCAGGGCCTGCCCCAAAGAAGAGGGAGTCAAGCTATTCTCCAAAGCCCCTGAGGGCAGGACAAGAAGCAATGGGTGGAAACTAATCAAGGAGAGAAGCAATTTAGAACTAAGGAGAAATTTCCTGACAGTGAGAACAATGAATCAGTGGAACAACTTGCCTCCAGAAGTTGTGAATGCTCCAACACTGGAAGATTTAAAGAAGATGTTGGATAACCATTTGTCTGAAGTGGTGTAGGGTTTCCTGCCTGAGCAGGGGGTTGGACTGGAAGACCTCCATGGTCCCTTCCAACTCTGCTATTCTATTCTGTTCTGTTCTGTTCTGTTCTGTTCTGTTCTGTTCTGTTCTGTTCTGTTCCGTTCCCTTCCCTTCCCTTTCATTTCATTCCATATATTCTATTTCTATTATTTCTATTATTTCTATTTCTATTTCTATTTCTATTATTTCTATTTCTATTTCTATTATTTCTATTTCTATTTCTATTTCTATTTCTATTCCATTCCATATATTCTATTTCTATTATTTCTATTTCTATTTCTATTATTTCTATTTCTATTTCTATTTCTATTTCTATTTCTATTCCATTCCATATATTCTATTTCTATTATTTCTATTTCTATTTCCATTCCATTCCATATATTCCATTCTAAATATTCTTTTCTATTGCTACTTGTTATCCAATCACCTCCGGTGACTGGATCTGCCTGCATGGATGTTGAACTTTACCTCGTTTTCATAGCAGTCTGGATCAGCTCCTGCAGCGCAACATTTCTTGGCCAAGTCGACCATGTCGTTGACGAGACTGATGATTTGTTCAAAGGTGGCATTAGAATACTTCCTGCTGTTTATGACGATTGATCTGCAAAAGCCAAGTTAAAAGAACAGTGACGGTGCCTGGTTTGAAAGGTCTGTTTGTCGCCGTTGGGGTCCTAGAGCTGGGCCACCATGGAGAGCTTTTCTTCCGGAGCAGATGCATATTAAAAAGGGATAGAGCTTGCCAAAGAAGCTTGGCCCTCTGACAAATCAGCCATCCATAGACACAATTTACAACATCTATAGGTTTGTGGAAAGCCACCCCTCCATCCCCGGCAGAAGAATGTGATGTGGCCCACTGGTGGCCTGTGGAGCTGGCAGCAGAGTCCGACAGTGAGGAGGCTGGGGAGGAACATGGGCCAGTCCTGGGAGCTGGGGAAAGCTCGGACGAGGGCTCTGCATTGGAGGCAGAGTGGGAGATAGACAGCAGCGAGGCAGAGGAACCACTGGAACCTGTTCCCAGTATGCCATGCGCAGAACTGCCAGAAGACAAGAACAACTCAGAAAGCAGGGTCAACTCAGGAGTAAAGCCGCACCTTGGAGATGATTGGCCCCTCCCTTAGGACATAAAAGAGGAGCGAACGGGATATGGGCTTTTGCAAGAAGTAATTAGTTCATCTCGTTTCAAGATTGGAAAGTTCTGTTCATGACACTAATAGACTCAGTGCCAAGTTTGGCCTTGCTCTGCATTTGGAAATTGGTTCTCTGGCAGCGTTCCAAGTGAGATGAGGTGGGGGTTGATGTGCCTTAAGGTGAGGAAATTTTGGTATAAAATTAAAGGGTCGTTGGAAGAGATTACATTCCAAAAGATAGATTTTAAACCAGAGATGTTCCTCCTCGGAATGATTGATAGAAAAATGGAAAAAAAGTCTCTATTATATTATATTGCATATTCGAATGGCGGCCAGAATTACTTTAGCGCAAATGTGGAAGTCAACCAATATATCATTGAAGAAACAATAATAAAGAAAATCCTCGAATGCGCCGAAATGGATAAATTAATGATGGAGATCAAAGAAAGAGAAGACTTGGATTATTATAAAGTGTGGAATAGGTTTTATACATGGTTGGAAAACAGAACTCAAATTAAGAAATAAGAATATAAAGTGAAATTTGATATTAACATACTGGATATAAATGTAAATAATGATCCTGCTAACAAAACAGTTAATTATGACTATTTAAAAATAAAGAGAAGGAGCGGGAGGATAAAAGCTAAGAGTAAAGACAAAAAGATGTATTTTTGCTCTAAAAAGATGTATTTTATGTTTTATGTTTAAAAATGAATAATTTAAAAAAAAAAGTCGATGCAGAAAGTTGTAAAATTGTATATATCTGTTGTTAGTATTGTATTTTAACGTCTGATGTGCATGTTTTTTTGTTTTTTTGTTTTTGTCTCTTGACTTCTTTTGCTATTGTGTGTTTGGTTTTAAAATGTAAAATACTCAATAAAAATTATTATTATTTTTTTAAAAAAGGTGGGGGTTGATAAACATTCCTTTGAAAGGCTGTTTGCCAAACAGCCTTGTTGACTGTGAATGAACGGAATTCACAGCCGTGTTAATAAAAGAGGTTTTATCGGGATTAAGACTTTGCTTCATGTTTTCTAAGGAAGCCTAGGTACCAGAACTCATCCTTTGGGGTTGGTCCTGGCTTCTATGCACAGTAAGTAAAGTATAAACTGATATTCTGAACCCCCAAAAATAATCCGGCTTCAAAATACATACATGGAGCGAAAATTCGTTTCCCCAAATATGTTGTATTCGTTGCAGACCTTCTCTTTGAAGTAATCCTTGCCTGTCAAAACAAAAGATGAAACGTGGATTAATTTTAAAAAAAGTTTTATTTGTTTTATTTATATAACATTCGATTTTCATCAAACAGTGTGTGGTTTGGGTACAGTTCTTTTATAATAATAGGTAATAATAATAGGTAAAGGTAAAGGTTCCCCTCGCACATATGTGCTGGTCGTTCCTGACTCTAGGGGGCAGTGCTCATCTCCGTTTCAAAGCCGAAGAGCCAGCGCTGTCCAAAGACGTCTCCGTGGTCATGTGACCGGCATGACTAAACGCCAAAGGCGCACGGAATGCTGTTACCTTCCCACCAAAGATGGTCCCTATTTTTCTACTGTCATTTTTTTACGTGCTTTCGAACTGCTAGGTTGGCAGAAGCTGGGACAAGTAATGGGAACTCACCCTGTTACGTGGCACTAGGGATTCGAACTGCTGAACTGCCGACCTTTCGATCGACAAGCTCAGCATCTTAGCCACTGAGCCACAATAATATAATAACAATAATACTTAACATCTTTTTCTTTAACAACTCTCCACTTTAGCATTTCCTCCTTTTACATCTCCTCCTTTCTAACGTCTGTTTCTATTGTCTAGCCGTTGATAAAATATATCCCATATCAAAAAATATTCAGTTTCTTCTTTATCCTTAATAGTAAGCGTTAGTCTATCCATTTCTGCGCATTCTAATTTTTTCTTAATTACATTCCCTTCAGATTAATAATGGATTATTAATCACTTGGATTAATAATCGCTTCAATGTTGAAGAGAAAGAAAACAATATCTAAGATCCAGATAGATCCAGCCTTTTGGGCACCTGGGACCGGTTCCGTGGGGAGAGAGGTTTTTCTGTGGACCGAAAGGGGCATGGTTTTGTGTATTGCCTGCATCTCGTGGATGGAGCTTTGCTAATTTGTGCGGCCTGGTTTCTGACATGCCGGAACATGGACCACAGGTTGGGGACCCTGTCCTAGATGAGACTTTATGATAATTCTGATCCTTGCCATATCAAAATTTTGGATAGTAGGCAGAATTCCCATTTACATTTCCGCTAACTCAAAAATAGTTGTGTCAGGCCTGGAAGCCATCTTTTGCATTGGGCCTTCAGGCCTGCCACATTTACTACTGTGGGAAAACTGGGAGGGGTGAATTGTGTGGAGCCAGGGTGATATATTTATTATTTATTTATTTATTATTAGAATTTATATGCTGCCCTTCTCCCGAAGGACTCGGGGCGGCTCACACAAATGAAACAACAACAATAACACCTAAAACCAATATGAAAATTAAAATCCCCAAAGTTAAAACCTCATAGTTGATCAGGGAGTTTGCTGGAATATGTAGTCATAATAACATTCCTTTCTCAGACAGTCAAGGCCATCTTGACCTGCACCTGGAGGGTTGGAACTGGGAGGCATCTCCAGTTGGGACGGTGCGTTGATTGGACCATGTGATGGACATGTGGATGCTGGGCAGGGACTTGGACTTTCCTTTGGGTGGGGAAAACCTGGAAGCTTTCAGATTCGGGTTTTCCCAGATGTGCCAAAGTGACATCTCTAATAAAATGGAACTTTGAGGAACTTCAAGCCTCGGAGTCTTCTTTCGTTGGGGGTGTTTCTTGGAACCCTGACATTTTGTTGATTACAGGTAGTCCTCGGCTTACAACAGTTCGTTTAATGACCGTTCAAACTGCACTGAAAAAAGGGACTTATGACCATTTTTCACACTTATGACCATTGCAGCAACCCCATGGTTATGTGATCAACAATGAGATGTTCGGCAGCTGACTTGTATTTATGACAGTTGCAGTGTCTGGGATCATATGATTCCCTTTTGTGACTTGTGACAAGCAAAATCAATGGGGAAGCCAGATTCACTTAACTATTGTGTTACTATTTTAGCAACTGTGGCAAGAAAAGTCTTAAAACAGAGCAAAACTCACTTGACAAATGTCTTGCTTAGCAACACAAATTTTGGCTCAGTTATGGTTGTAAGTCGAGGACTACCTGTATTTGAAGTGGAAAGACACTCATATTATCTCCTTCCTTCCTTCCTTCCTTCCTCCCTCCCTCCCTCCCTCCCTCCCTCCCTCTACAATTCACATTTCACAGTTAAAAATGGTGAGCAAGGAACTACACTTTATACAAGAATAATCCAAAAAAGAGATGAGATAGCAGTCATAGGCAAACAGACTTTGTCTCTTCTCAAAGTCATTTGTGTATGTGCCATTTTTATTGGGGATGACATGTAGATGTATTTGCAATGCAAGAAAGAAATGGGAGGAGGAGGAGGAGAAGGAGAAGGAGAAGAAGAAGAGGAAGAAGAGGAGTAATAGTAGTAGTAGAACGAGAGGAAGAAGAAGAAGAAGAAAGAGAAGGAGAGGAGGAAGAGGAGGAGGAGGAGGAAGAAGAAGAGACGAGGAAGAGGAGAAGAAGAAGAAGAAGAAGAAGAAGAAGAAGAAAGAGAAGGAGAGGAGGAAGAGGAGGAGGACGAGGAAGAATAAGAGACGAGGAAGAGGAGAAGAAGAAGAAGAAGAAGAAGAAAGAGGAGAGGAGAAGAAGGAAGAGGAGGAGGAAGAAGAAGAGACGAGGAAGAGGAGAAGAAGAAGAAGAAGAAGAAGAAGAAGAAGAAGAAGAAGAAGAAAGAGGAGAAGAAGGAAGAGGAAGAGGAGGAGGAAGAAGAAGAAGAGACGAAGAAGAGGAGGAGGAAGATGAAGAAGAAGAAAGGAGGAGGAGCAAGAGCAGGAAAACTCGCTTGTTGCACTAAGCAAGGATGTAAGGAATAAGCCACCCCTTTGTCATAACAAATTCTATTATCACTTTGATCACAAGTAGACCAGAAAAGCACAGGCTTCAATTCTAATAAAAAAAACCAACAACCTTTGAACATTCATCCTGTCTGTCATGAATCAAAGGCACTGAACAAATATATGTCTATTTTTTAAACAGCGCCCTATAAAAATTACATTGAACTTTCTTCTTCCGACAGCTTAGTTGATAGAAATGGAGTTTAAAAACCTTCCCCAATCACCCTGCCGATCTCTCAAAAGCTTCATTTATATCCTTTTAGCTCCGACTCTAGATAGTTCCTCCTTTAGAGAGAGAGAGAGAGAGAGAGAGAGAGAGAGAGAGAGAGAGAGAGAGAGAGAGAACATAAATCTTGGCTTAAATGGAGAACATCCATTTTAAATGATGGCTTCTGGGTACTTAAGGCCCTTCAATGCATGTTGACAATCGCTGAGGAAAAGAGCATTTTAAATGAAAGCCTCTCCCTCTTTCTTTTCTCTCCAGCTACTTAGGAGATACTCCTCCCCATTTGTGTTCTGCTGTCTTCCCTGATTTATTAAAACCACGAGAATGGAGAAACCCTGAAATTCTAAACATTCCCTCAAGAGTTTTTTTTTTTTTTAATCTTCAAGGGTCACTTGGGAAATCAGAACAATGCTGGAGGAAACAAAGACCTTGCCTACTTCTACTGCCTGGACCCGATGCGGCGCAAAGTCGGAACTATGAAAAAAACAAAATGAAAATTTGGAAGAAAAAAGATCCCTCTTCTGTGACATGGGAGAGGAATGAGCAGAGAGGCACAGTGGCTGGGGTAGACCACCAAAATGCACCTTTGGTGATCCCTAGAAATTATGCTGATGAAACAAGCTGGCCAGTTCTGGTGGACTTAATGACTTAAGTGAGTTTTGCACCATTTTACTATCTTTCTTGCCACAGTTGTTAAGTGAAATCATTGCAGTGATTAGAAGCAAGTTTTCCTCCTCCTCCTCCTCCTCCCTGCAAACTTCATTCCCTTCTAGCACTGATAATGTTACCTACTTTGGATCATGAAACATTTGCAAGAAAACAACCAAGCTCAGAGAGCACCAAGGACCACACAGTCTTCCTCCTCTTCCTCCTCCTCCTCCTTCTCCCTGCAAACCCCTCTCCCATCTATAACTGATGATACTTAGTTTGGGTAATAAAACATCTGCAAGAAAACAACTAAACTCAGAGAGCACCAAGGACCCCAGAGTTGTCCTCCTCCTCCTCCTCCTTCTCCTCCTCCTCCTCCTCCTTCTCCTCCTTCTTCTCCTTCTCCTCTTCCTTCTCCCTCTCCTTCTCCTTCTCCTCCTCCTCCTTCTCTTTCTCCTCCTCCTCCTTCTCCTCCTTCTCCTCCTCCTTCTCCTCCTCCTTCTTCTCCTTCTCCTCCTCCTCCTCCCTCTCCTTCTCCTCCTCCTTCTCCCTCTCCTTCTCCTTCTCCTCCTCCTCTTTCTCCTCCTCCTCCTCCTTCTTCTCCTTCTCCTCCTCCTCCTTCTCCTCCTCCTCCTCCTTCTCCCTCTCCTCCTCCTCCTCCTTCTCCCTCTCCTCCTCCTCCTCCTTCTCCCTCTCCTTCTCCTTCTCCTCCTCCTCCTTCTCTTTCTCCTCCTCCTCCTCCTTCTCCTCCTCCTCCTCCTCCTCCTCCTTCTCCTCCTCCCTCTCCATCTCCTCCTCCTCCTCCTCCTTCTTCTCTTTTTCCTCCTCCTCCTCCTCCTCCTCCTCCTCCTCCTCCTCCTCCTCCTCCTGCTAGTAACATGGCTATTCAATGAATCTGGCTTCCTGATTGTCTTTGCTTGTCCGAAGGGCGCAAAAGGGAATCACTTGACCGCAGGAAATTGTGACTGTCATAAATATGACTCATTTGCCCAGCATCTGAATTTTGATCCTGTGACCGTGGGGATGCTGAAACGGTCGTAAGTGTGAAAAACAATCACTTTTTCCAGTGCTTTTGTAACTTCGAATGGTCACGAAGCGAATTGTTGTAAGGCAAGGGCTACCTGTATTTATGACGGTTGCAGAATCCCGGAATCCCATGATCTCCATTTGCGACCTTCTCAACCTGCTCCGACAAAGTGGTGGAAGACCGATTTGCTTAACATCTGTGTGATTCGCTTAACAACTGACATGATTTGCTTAACAACCATGGGAAAAAAAAGACCGTAACTTTGGACAACTACCTTGCTTAGCTATAAATATTCTGATCCCATTTGTGGTCATAAATCAAGAACTACCTGTAAGTGGATAAGCTTGTACCCTACTTGAGCCCGCACAGAGTATTCACAATTACAGAGCATTCACAACCACAGTGTAGGTTGCCTCCTACGGAAGCAGATGAACAATTTGCTATGGCTAGTGATGGCTGTATTTCTTACAATGGCTGGACTACAAATTACTCAATCTTTTCATTCTGTAGAAAGTTAGCACCCACCCCTCTCCTAGAAGAATGAAATGTTTTAGGAAATATTAAAAAGGCAGAATATTATATTTCCCTGGATGAGAAATGGGAGAAACATGTTTTTTTTAGAGGCAGGAAGCAGACTCACTCTTAATAGCCCCCACTTTCCTCAAAAGCCCACAGCAGATGTCAGCACTTAAGAGATAAAGAGACAGATAGCTCTATTCATAAGCAAATTCCCTGCAGTAAGGTTTGAACAAAGGTAGGGTTAGCCCTCAGCCACAATAGGAATTGCCCAACAAGCCCTTTCATTGCATCAGCCCAAACTTTAAACAAACCTAGCTCAGACAAACTCTTAGGATTTGTACATGGCACCGTGGGAGTCTGGCAACAGCCAATAGAATACATGTTCTTGCACAGGAGCAGGAAGCTCATGTTCAAAACACAAGAAAAGGTATAAAAACCCCACACTCTCAACTCCATGTAGTCAACTGCCCATAATCACACGTGCTTGCCTCTACGTTTTGAAAACGGAAAGAATAAATCGCGTTGACTCACTCTGATACAGAGTGAGCTTCAAATGCAGCTCCTCTGTCTTGGAGGAAGACTTATCTTGAGAAAAATAAGATTAGGATAGAATAGGATAGAATAGCAGAGTTGGAAGGGACTTTGGAGATCTTCTAGTCCAACCCTCTGCTTAGGCAGGAAACCCTACACCACTTCAGACAAATAGTTATCCAACATCTTCCTAATATGATTTGATTGCCTATTTGTACCCTATGACTATCATTAAGTGTTGTACTGGGTGAAATCAGTGGTGGGATTCAAGTAATTTAACAACCGGTTCTCTGCCCTAATGATTTCTTCCAACAACCAGTTATTATTTTATTATTATTTATTTTTTATTTTTGAACTTGTATACCGCCCTTCTCCCTGAGGACTCAGGGCGGTGAACAGGCAAATAAAAACATCAAATACAAATATTAAAATACAGTTAAAAATATGTATAAACTTGGCCCCAGTTCACCAAACTGCTCAGAAAATTAACAACCGGTTCCCCCCGAAGTGGTGCGAACTGGCTGAATCCCACCACTGGGTGAAATCCAGCAGGTTCTGACAAGTTCCGGAGAACCGATTGCGGAAATTTTGATTACTTCGGAGAACCGGCAAATACCACCTCTGGCTGGCCCCAGAGTGGGGTGGGAATGGAGATTTTGCAATATTGTTCCCCAGGAGTGGGGAAGGAATGGGGATTCTGCAGTATCCTTCCCCTGGAGTGGGGTTGGAATGGAGATTTTGCAGTATCCTTCCCCTGCCATGCCCACCAAGTCATGCCCACAGAACCGGTAGAACAAAAATTTGAATCCCACCACTGATATGCACTCTGCCTCGAGTTATTTATAAAAAATAACAGTGGAATAAAAAAAAAAACAAATCTAAAAAAATAAAATTCACTAATCAGGTTTAAAGTTGTTTTGTGAACATAGAAGCAAAAGTGACTGCAATTTATGGAAAACCATCTACTCACACCACACCAGTGGTGGGTTCCTCCCGGTTCGGGTGGTTCAGCCGAGCCGGTAGCGTTGACGATATGACGTCACCGAACCGGTTCTCTCCCCCGCCCTCCCAGCCCCCCATGTTATTCTTACCTTTTATTTGGTCCCACCCCCAATCTATTGCTGCCTCCTGAGTCCCAGCTGATGACTAGAGGGAAAAAAAACTGTTTAAACTCTTGCCGGGGGGCTTCAAAGGGCCGCCCTACAGCTGATCAATGTTAAAAGCAAACAAATGAGTTGGGTCATAAGTGCGAGGACTGGTTGTAAGTGTGAGGACCTTCCAGAAATGACTCTGACCAGCTAGCCACGCCCACCTAGTCACATGACCTCCAAGCCACACCCACAAAAAAAGCCACGCCCACAGAACAGAGTAGTAAAAAAAATTAGAACCCACCCCTGCACCACACAATAATCCTCCCTTTTGTGCAACACAACACCAGTTGGTTGGCAAGCCAACATTGATATTTACAGTAGATGTCAAACATCCAGAATAATTCTTTGTTTTTGCAACTCGTTCTTTTACCAACCTTAATGCATTTATATACGGAGATTCCTATTCACAAGCTGGACATTGGATAACTTTGTTTGCATTGAGCAAAAACGGAGGAGAAAGTGTGTTATACTTCCAACACCCTGAAGGGGGTATACTTGTTTTGGTCATCGTCATTTGATTTTATAAGCTTTTCACTCCTGGGCTGAATTACGTGAAAGAAATCCCCCTCAATTAATAAAGCTCCAGAGAAAACGTTGTGATGCATGTTTCTGCAGTGTATGTCAAAGGACTTGTTAATAAATGGCTAATCCAACAAACTGGGGTCAATTAAGTTGGAACAGCAGGTTGGCTGGCCTTCCTAAATCATCATCACCAAGTAGAAATTAGCACAGAAATATATATATATATATATCTAGCCATGATCTTTATATTAACTACCATCAGACCATTAGTTTTGGGGAAAGAGTGTTTCAACCACAATCTGGATTAATTTGAAAGGGGCCATATAACAGGGCTCAGATACACCTCACCAATCTACATCATAAATGAAGTTTATTTTATTCATTTCTTATTAGATTTTTATCCTTCCTTCCTTCCTTCCTTTCTTTCTTTCTTTCTTTCTTTCTTTCTTTCTTCTTTCTTTCTTTCTTTCTTTCTTTCTTTCTTTCTTTCTTTCTTTCTTTCTTTCTTTCTTTCTTTCTTTCTTTCTTTCTTTCTTTGTCAGATTTATATGCCGCCCTTCTCCCGTAGGACTCGGGGTGGCTCACAACAATAACCCGACAATAGATAAAGATTAAATAATATTAAAAACCATTTTAAAATCCCCAACCCCCAAGTAAAAATCCACAGCAGATCACGGAAGTTGCTGAAAGAGCCATGTCTTTAGGTTGGCGCGGAAGGTGCGGAGGTCGGGGGCCACCCAGAGCCCGGTGGGCAACCCATTCCAGAGGATGGGTTGTGACCACAGAGAACGCCCTCATCCTGGGGATCGCCAGCTGACACTGTCTGGCCGAGGGGACCTGGAGGAGGGCAGCCCTATGTGAACGCACTGGGCGGTGGGAGGCCGGTAGGAGGTGATCCTGCAAATACCCCGGGCCCATGCCATGAAGGTCTTTATAGGTGAGCACCAGCACCTTGAAGCGGATCCGGAGGACCACCGGCAACCAGTGCAGCTCGCGCAATAATTGTGTTATATGGGAGTAGCGGGACGCACCCGTAAATACTCACACGGCCGCATTCTGGACCAGTTGGAGCCTCCGGGTGCACCCCAAGGACAGCCCCAAGTAGAGGGCATTGCAGTAATCCAACCGAGAGATAATGAGAGCATGAGTGACCGTACGGAGGGCGTCCCTGTCTAGAAAAGGGCCTAACTGGCGCATCAGGCGAATCTGCAAAAGCCCCCCTTGTCACAGCCATTAGATGGCCATTAGATGCCTTTATTACTTTATACGTAATTGAAGGAAGCCAATATAGCTAATACTCCTTCTTCCTCCTATTTTCCTCACAGCAACAACTCTGTGAGTTGGGTTGTGCAGAGCAGGGATGAAATGCTCCTGTTTCTTCGTATGTTTTAGTCTCCAGTCCAGGAGTGAAATGCCCCCGGTTCAGAACGAATCGCCCGATCCGGTAGCGATGGCGGTGGATGGTTTGGAGAACCGGTAGCAAAAATCCCTGCCCTCCCCCATGCCCAGCTGATCCACGTAATCATCAGTGGCTTTTTATTTTATTTTTAAAAACATTTTTTCTATAACCTCTTCAGCCGAAAAAATGCTTTTAAAAGTAAAAAAAAAAAAAAGCCTCTGATGATCGCGCGGCTCAGCTGGGACAGTCAGAGGCTTTTAAAAGGAAGAGGTTGTAGAAAAAATGGTTTTAAAAGTAAAAAAAAAGAGCCTCTGATGATCACGCGGCTCAGCTGGGATCGTCAGAGGCTTTTAAAAGCAAGAAGTTGTAGAAAAAATGGTTTTAAAAGTAAAAAAAAAGAGCCTCTGATGATCACGCGGCTCAGCTGGGATCGTCAGAGGCTTTTAAAAGCACGAGGTTGTAGAAAAAATGGTTTTAAAAGTTAAAAAAAAAAGTTGGCCACGCCCACTCAGTTACAATACCCCCCCCACCAAGCCACACCCACAGAACCGGTAGTAACAAATTTTACATTTCACCACTGCTCCGGTCTCTTAATCATCTTAATTGCTCTTCTCTGCACTTTTTCAGAATCTCAACATCTGATCAAATTGAATCTAGTGTTTTGAATAAAAAGAAAAAGGACTTAGTCTTGGAGAAAGGCTGACTTGGAGCTGATCTACACAACCTTTTCACATACGACATCTGCAATTCTTCCGCTTTCAGCAATCAGGCTTTCAATAGATGGGACATTGTGGGGGCGGGGAGGAAACAATAGAGGAGGAAAATGGAACTAGAAAATTTAGCTACCTGTGTTTCCCCAAAAATAAGACCCAACTGGAAAATAAGCCCTAGCATGGTTTTTTTCAGGATGCTTGTAATATAAGCCCTACCCCCAAAATAAGCCATAGTTAAGATTGTCAGCCAGATGGGTGCATTTAGTACCGTATTTCCCCCAAAATAAGACCTAACTAGAAAATAAGCCCTAATGCATCTTTTGGAGCAAAAATTAATATAATACCTGGTCTTATTTTCGGGAAACACGGTGTCCATCCATCTATCTATCTATCTATCTATCTATCTATCTATCTATCTATCTATCTATCTATCCTGTTTCCCCTAAAATAAGACTCAACCGGAAAATAAGTCCTAGCATGATTTTTCAGGATGCTCGTAATATAAGCCCTACCCCCCAAAATAAGCCTTAGTTAAGATTGTCAGCCAGATGGATGCATTTAGTACCATATCTCCCCCAAAATAAGACCTAACCAGAAAATAAGCCCTAATGCATCTTTTGGAGCAAAAATTAATATAAGACCTGGTCTTATTTTTGGGGAAACACGGTGTCCGTCCATCCATCCATCCATCCATCCATCCATTCATCCCTCCCTCCCTCCTTCCCTCCCTCCATCTATCTACCCTGTTTCCCCTAAAATAAGACTTAACCGGAAAATAAGCCCTAGCATGATTTTTCAGGATGCTTGTAATATAAGCCCTACCCCCCAAAATAAACCTCAATTAAGATTGTCACCCGGATGGATGCATTTAGTACCGTATTTCCCCCCAAAATAAGACCGAACCAGAAAATAAGCCCCCATGCGTCTTTTGGAGCAAAAATTAATATAAGACCTGGTCTTATTTTCAGGGAAACATGGGTATTACAACCATTCTAATCGTAGATCTCAAAGATTAGCAAATAGACGGTTGGCTTCACGGCTAGGAACACATGATATATAAGCAAACAAAATGTAGCAAATAGCAGGAAAACACAGGGAAGAGGATCCATAGTTCAATGCCTTATCTCTTCCTGTAAGCTGAGACATTTTGTGGCTGCAAGTGCAAGCAAACAATTGCTAAACCTTGTCGGTAAATTTCCATTCGACGGATCGATGGATTCCCACCTTGACAGAATTTCTGAATTTCTGCAGCTACAACTTCCATCAACCCAACCTACTTAGTTCATAGTCAGGGTTGATGGATCTAAGAGATCGACCTCAGAGGTGGTCATGTGGGGAGCTATCGCGCTACAGATTCATAGGTATGGAGGGTTGGTCAGGGAATTGCACAGACAGTGTCCAAATGGAATCAAGGGACACGGACACGAATTTGTACAGGTAGTCCTCAGCTTACGACCACGATTGAGCCCCAAACCTATGTCGTTAAGTGAGAAATTTGTTA
This sequence comes from Arizona elegans, assembly GCA_022577455.1. Classification (NCBI taxonomy): domain Eukaryota; kingdom Metazoa; phylum Chordata; class Lepidosauria; order Squamata; family Colubridae; genus Arizona; species Arizona elegans. Next base: position 726,442 of record JAKOOJ010000009.1, on the reverse strand, counting down.
AATGAGTTCTGCCCCATTTTACGACTTTTCTTGTCACATTGGTTAACTGAATCACTGCAGTTGTTAAGTGAGTCACACAGTTGTTAAGTGAATCTGGTTTCCCCATTGACTTTGTTGGTCAGAAGGTCACATCTCTCTGTCTGTCTCTGTCTCTGTCTTTGTCTGTCTGTCCATCTGTCTCTCTCTCTCATATATCTGTCTATCATTTCTTTTATCTCTCTCTCTCACACATTTCAGTCATCTATCTATCTATCTATCTTCATCATCTATCATCTCTCTTATTTATCTATCATCTATCGCTATCTGTCTATCTATCTATCTATCTATCTATCTATCTATCTATCTATCTATCTATCATCTCTATTACGCACAGTCACTCATGCCCTTGTCACCTCTCGTCTGGACTCTTGTAACGCTCTCTACATGGGGCTCCCCTTGAGGTGCACTCAGAGGCTCCAACTAGCGTAGAGTGCAGCCGCACAGGTGGTTATGGGAGCGACTTGGAGTTCCCATGTAACACATCTCCTGCGTGAGCTGCACTGGCTCCCGGTGGTCTTCCGAGTGCATTTCAAGGTTTTAGTTATCACCTTTAAAGTGCTCCATGGCTTAGGACCTGGTTATTTATGGGACTGCCTGCTACCACCACCAATAGCCTCCCACCGGCCAGTACATTCCCATAGAGAGGGGCTCCTCCGGGTGCCGTCGGCCAAACAATGTCGACTGGCGGCCCCCAGGGAGAGAGCCTTCTCTGTGGGGGCACCTACGATCTGGAATGAGCTCCCCCTGGAGATACGGAGGATCCCGGATCTGCGCACCTTCCTTCGCGCGCTTAAGACTTTTTTATTTCATCAAGCTGGCCTGGCCTAAATCTTCTTCCCTTTTTCAATGTAAATTTTAATTTGTTTTTAAATTATGGGGTTTTAAATTTGTCTCAGCCAAATTATTTAATTCATTTTTATTCTATTTTAAATTTTTGTATTTATGTGTTTTATTCTGTGGCTGTTCACCACCCTGAGTCCTTCGGGAGTAGGGCGGTATAGAAATCCAATAAAATAATAAAATAAAATAAATAAATATCTTCTTCTTCTTCTTCTTCTTCTTCTTCTTCTTCTTCTTCTTCTTCTTCTTCTTCTTCTTCTTCTTCTTCTTCTTCTTCTTCTTCTTCTTCTTCATCATCATCTATCATCTCTCTCATTTATCTCCCTCCCTCCCTCTCTCTCTCTCTCTCTCTCTCTCTCTCTCTAATCTCTATTATCTTCTTCTTCATCATCATCTATCATCTCTCTCATTTACCTACCTACCTATCTATCTTCTAAGAGGGAGTCCCTCCTAGAAGAGGAAGTCAAGCTATTCTCCAAAGCAAGAGAAGACAAGAAACAATGGATGGAAATCAAGGAGAGAAGCAACCTAGAACTAAGGAGAAATTTCCCAAGAGTTAGAACAATTCATCAGTGGAACAACTTGCCTCCAGAAGTTGTGAATGCTCCAACACTGGAAGTTTTTAAGAAGAGGTTGGATAACCATTTGTCTGAAGTGGTATAGGGTTTCCTGCCAGTGATGAGTTTTGAATTTTTTTACTACCGGTTCTGTGGGTGTGGCTTGGTGGGCGTGGCAGGGAAAGGATACTGTAAAATCTCCATTCCCACCCCACTCCAGGGAAAGGTTACTGCAAAATCCCCATTTCCTCCCGATCAGCTGGGATTTGGGAGGCAGAGACTAGATGGGGGGCGGGGCCAATCAGAATTTTTACTACCGGTTGTCCGAACTACTCAGAATTTCTGCTACCGGTTCTCCAGAACTGGTCAGAACCTGCTGAAACCCACCTCTGTTTCCTGCCTAAGCAGGGGGTTGGACCGGAAGACCTCCAGAGTCCCTTCCAACTATTCTGTTCTGTTCTGTTCCGTTCTATTCTCTATTCATTATTTATTGTATATGTACGTATATGCTTAAAAAAAAAACCCAAAATGATTTTATTGAGAGGGTTTTTTGTTTGACTTTGGTATAATATCCAGAACAATTTTATTCTGCCGGATCTTTTTAATGGTTTTAATTGAAGCGCTCTGAGCAGGTGGCTTTAATTAAGGGCAGCCATGAATTTTGTAATTAAATTTATGGTCGGCTTTCCTCTTGCTTTTTGCCTTATCTGTCTTGTTTTTAAATGTTCACTGTTAGTTTTATAGCTCATCCAAGGTCTTGGCTGCGACGGGCAGAGAACTATCTGATTCAGGGGAGGTGGGAGGAATGTCACACAAACTTCTCCCTTTTCATAACCTTCAGAGTCGACTGTTTTAGAGATTGCAAACTCTCGGTTTCAGAACGATTCCAGTGTCAGGGTTCCTACGGATGCCCTAATTAAATCATGAGCCTCCAAACAAGCTTCAAAAGAAATCCAGTTATTTATTAGGAGCTTCATGGTTCCCAAATGAAGCCAACTCTGACCCCACGTAATTTACGGCCCTAAGCATGACCCTGTTTCCTCCCTCCCCCCAGGGTGTATCATCAGGGGTGGGCTTCAAAAATTTTGCCAGGGATTCTCTGCCCAGTTGATGGGTGGGTGTGGCCATGGCGTGGCCTAGTCGGCCTCTTGCACTATACTGGGGGGGGGGCATTTTTGCCCTTCCCGGGCTCTGGAGGCTTTCCTGGAGCCTCCGGCAGGGCGAAAACGGCCTCCCCAGGATCCAGAGGCCCTCTGGAGGCCAGAAACAATTTCCAGCCTTCCTGAACTTCCGGTAGGCCCATTTTTCGCCCACTTGGAGCCTCCATGGGCGCCCTGCACTTACCTGCATCCAAAACAGGCCACTTGGGGACTCCTGGGAGGGGAGGGGCAAGGTGGGTGGGGCCAGCCAGGAGTGGGATTTGGGGGTTCTCCGAACTGCACAGAATCTTATCTAGAGGTTCTTCCGAACCCCTGAGAACCCCTAGCAGCCCACCCCTGTGTGTCATTTCGCAGGTTGTAGAGATTGTGGTAGAGAGGTTGTATCACTCCCCTCTGGCCACTGTGGGTAACCCAGGAGATGGCCTTGACAGCCAGACAGAAGATGGGAGAGGTAAGACGGGCTGAGAATCTGAAAGAACCTAAGCCCCACTACCCAACATTTTCTACAGTCTCAGCCTAAACGAGAAAAAGTTGATCACAGCCCCTCTTTCCTATTTACAGTCTACAACAAACCCAGTTTTAGAATTGCTGGAATTCTCAACTCCAACTGCATGGCATTCTGATTTTTTCTTCAAGGATATGTTTTTTTTAATTTTGATTTATATGCCGCCCACAATGGGCTTACAATGCGTTAAGCAATAGCCTTCATACTTTTGTATATTTTATACAAAGTCAGCTTATTGCCCCCACAATCTGGGTCCTCATTTTACCTACCTTAGAAAGGATGGAAGGTTGAGTCAACCTTGAGCCTGGTGAGAATTGAACTCACAGTAATTGCAGGCAGCTGGAAGCTAAATATTACTTTTAACAGTAGCATTAGTCTGCTGCGCCACTCAGGCGCCTGAGTGATATAACCAGGATATATTCAGGATATAATCAGAATATAGCTAGGTACCAATATCTAGCCAACTTTGGTTGATCCCCAGAAGATAAACAGGAACAGATCCTGTAAATACTTGAAAAGGAGCCCAGCAGAAACTTTTCAGAAAGCAAACAATGGCAAACCACCTGTAGAGTTGTAAAGAACAATACAGGTAATCCCCGCCTTATGACCACAGTTAGGATAAGAATTTCTGTTGTTAAGTAAGGTGGGTGTTAAGCGAGTTGTGCCCAATTTTACAACACTTTGTGCCGTGGTTGCAGTGGTGAAATCTAAAATTTGTTACTACCGGTTCTGTGGGCGTGGCTTGGTGGTGGTGGGAGTAATGTGACTGGGTGGGCGTTGCCAACTTTTTTTTCTTTTAACTTTTAAAACCATTTTTTCTACAACCTCTTCGGCTGAAGAGGTTGTAGAAAAAATGCTTTTAAAAGCCTCTGACGATCCTAGCCGAGCCGCGCAATCATCAGAGGCTTTTTTTTTTACTATGAAAAGCATTTTTTTGGCCGAAGAGGTTGTTGAAAAAAATGCTTTTAAAAGCCTCTGACGATCCCAGCTGAGCCGCGCAATCATCAGAGGCTTTTTTTTTTACTCTGAAAAGCATTTTTTTGGCCGAAGAGGTTGTTGAAAAAAATGCTTTTAAAAATTAAAAAAAAAGCCTCAGATGATCGCGCGGCTCAGCTGAGCATGGGGGAGGGGGGCAGGGATTTTTGCTACCAGTTCTCCGAACCACCTGCCTCCATTGCTACCAGATCAGGTGATCCGGTCCAAACCGGGAGCATTTCACCCCTGCGTGGTTGTTAAAGAAATCACTGCAGATGTTGAGACTCTGGAAAAAGTGCAGAGAAGAGCAACCAGGATGATTAGGGGACTGGAGGTGAAAACATATGAAGAACGGTTGCAGGAACTGGGTATGTCTAGTTTAATGAAAAGAAGGACTAGGGGCACGTTCCTTTTTTAAGTGCCTTTGTAACTTTGAACGGCCACTAAACAAACTGTTGTAAGTCGAGGACTATTCCTGAACCTGAAATTGAAACGTAGGCTAATTAATAAAAAAAGAAGAATTAAAATAAACTATCCATTGCAAGTGTGACAGTTGGAAACTAAAATGGTGGTGGTAGTAAACCTAATTCAGGGGTGAAATGCTCCCGGTTCAGACCGGATCGGGCGATCCGGTAGCGATCATGGCGGGTGGTACACAGAACCGTTAGTGATGGCGGCACGAGACTCCACTCACCTTCCTGGGTGTCGTTACTTCCTGGTTTTAACCAGCCTGGCTTCCTGGTTTTAACCAGGAAGTAATGTGCTTTTTACCCTCTGCACATGCGCAGAAGGTTTTGCACATGCGCAGAGGGTCGAGCAAAGGGAGTGCACAGGCGAGTGACATGTGCACTTCGGAACCGGTAAGGAAGGTAAATAGATTTCACCCCTGACATAATTCCTTTAGTTTATAAAAGGATATGGAAATTAAAAAAAAAAAAACAAACCATTTAAAATGGACCTCTTGGCGAATTATCGGCTGGAAAAACAGCAAGGGGAATCTACTTTTTCCAAGCTATTACTCAGACGAGCGAGGAGCTGAAAACCGCCACTGTCTCCTGATGTGAATGAAACACTTGGCTGGTACTTGATTTGATGAGAAGTTTATTAGCCCACTGATATATGGTAATTGAGAGGCACTTTGCTTGTGGCCTGAGGTGCTGAGCCAATGATATCGATATTGCACTGTCAAACTGTATTACCGTAAAACAGCTAATGAAAATTACAGCTCATAACTTCTGTGCGGCCATAAAATGGGCTCCTGCCAGAGCGGTGGAAGAGCTTAGACTGAGAACCCTGGCTGAAGAAAAAGTCATGATTCTGCGATAACTAGAGCACAAAACATAGAATAATAATACAGACAACAGATTTGGAGGTGGCCTTGTCCAACCCACCACCCAAGCAGGAGACAATACACTGTTCCTGACAAATGGCAGTCCAGTCTCTTCTTGAAAGCTTCCAGGGATGAAGCTCCCACAACATCCAAAGACAACTTCAGTTCCATGGGTTGATTGTTCCCACTGTCAGAAAATTCCTCCTTATTTCTAGGTTGAATCTCTCCTTGATCAATTTCCCTCCATTATTCCTTGCCTGACCTTCAGGTCAGGGGTGGGTTCTAAATTTTTTTTACTACTGGTTCTGTGGGTGTGGCTTATTTTGTGGGTGTGGCTTGGAGGTCATGTGACCAGGTGGGCGTGGCTAGCTGGTCAGAGTCATTTCTGGAAGGTCCTCGCACTTACGACCAGTCCTCGCACTTACCACCCGACTCATTTGTTTGCTTTTAACACTGATCAGCTGTAGGGCAGCCCTTTGAAGCCCCGCGACAAGAGTTTAAACAGTTTTTTTCCCTATAGTCATCAGCTGGGACTCAGGAGGCAGCAATAGATTGGGGCCAAATAAAAGGTAAGAATAATGTGGGGGTGGGTGGGGGGGGGAGGGCGGGGGGGGGGGAGAACCGGTTCGGTGACATCATATCGTCACCACTACCGGCTCGACCGAACCGGACCAAACCGGGAGGAACCCACCACTGCTTCAGGTGCTTTGGAGAATAGCTTGGTCCCCTTCCTCCTCTCTGTGGCAGTCCCTCAAATATTGGAAGACTACTATCATGTCTCCCCTGGTCCTTCTCTTCACTAGACTAGCCAGGCCCAGTTCCTGTAACCGTTCTTCATATGTTTTAGCCTCTCCTGATGAGGTTGGAAAAGACTTTGGAGGCCTTCTAGTCCAACTCACTGCTCAACCAGAAGACCTTATACTAATGGCTCGCAACGTTTTGGCACCAGGGACCGGTTCAATGGAGAGAGGTTTTTCCACAGACTGGAAGGAATGTGGTTTTATGGGCTGCCTGCATCCCACAGATGGGGCTTTGCTTGCTTGCGTGGCCCAGTTTCTGGCATGCTGCAGCCCAGTGCCGATCCATGGACCGGGGGTTGGGGAACCCTGCTCCAGGGGTGAAATCCAGCAGGTTCTGACAGGTTCTGGCGAACCGGTAGCGGAAATTTTGAGTAGTTAGGAGAGCCGGCAAATACCACCTCCGGCTGGTCCCAGAGTGGGGTGGGAATGGGGATTTTGCAGTATCCTTCCCCCAGGAATGGGGTGGGAAAGGAGATTTTGCAATATCCTTCCCCCAGGAGTGGGGTGAGAATGGAGATTTTGCAATATCCTTCCCCCTGGAGTGGGGTGGGAATGGAGAATTTGCAGTATTCTTCCCCCAGGAGTGGGGTGGGAATTGAGATTTTGCAATATCTTTCCCCCAGGAGTGGGGTGGAAATGGAGATTTTGCAGTATTCTTCCCCAGGAGTGGGATAGAAATGGGGATTTTGCAGTATCCTTCCCCCAGGAGTGGGGTGGGAATGGAGATTTTGCAGTATCTTTCCCCCAGGAGTGGGGTGAGAATGGAGATTTTGCAATATCCTTCCCCCTGGAGTGGGGTGGGAATGGAGATTTTATTTATTTATTTATTTATTTATTTATTTATTTATTTATTTATTATATTTCTATACCGCCTTTCTCCCGTAGGACTCAAGGCGGTGTACAGTCAAGAAAAATATGGACACACATAAAATTGCTAATTAAAATTATTACTTAATTTGGTCAATTAAATAAAACCCAGAATTAGATCACATTTAAAAAAAAAAAATCATTCACATGTTCATATGTTTAGCCCCGCCTGTTGAAACATCAGGGGTCTTGAGGGCACGGCGGAAAGCACGGAGATCAGGGATATTTCGTATCTCAGGGGGCAGTTCATTCCAAAGGAGCCCTCACAGAGAAGGCCCTCCCCCTGGGAGTCGCCAGTCGGCATAATTTGACTGACAGTACCCTGAGTAGTCCCTCCCTGTGAGAACGAACTGGTCGGTTTTGCAGTATCCTTCCCCCAGGAGTGGGGTGGGAATGGAGATTTTGCAGTATCCTTCCCCTGCCACGCCCACCAAGCCATGCCCACCAAGCCACACCACGCCCACCAAGCCACGCCCACAGAACTAGTAGTAAAAAAAATTGAATTTCACCACTGCCCTGCCGTGTAGCATTCCAGAAAAATGGCTGTCCACGCTGCGCTTGAAAATCCCCAGTGATAAAACACCCACAACTTGTGGACGGAAGAAGTTCCCCTGATTAATTGTTCTCACTGTCAGGAAATTCCTCCTTCTTTCCAAGTTGGATTGACCCCCTGAGGAGCTTCCACCACCCATCATGTCTTCTCCTTGTCCTTCTATAGGTGCAGTCCTATAACCGCTAAGTGCCACCCGAACAACATCGGAATTGACAAAAATCACCATCCGTCAGTTGCAAAAGCCAGCTTTGTTTGCGACAGCTTACATCCTGCGACGTCACGATGCCCTTAACGCCAACAGACAACAACATCTGCCTATCCCTGGGAAGGACTTTGATAGGTGGATAAAAACGAGCCAGTCTAAACATCTGGCTGACTATGTCACCCTCCGTAAAAATAATTGGAAAAGGTAGCTTGACTTGGAACAGCTTGCGTCCACTGATGGTATCTTTAATATTATTAAACAACAACCTCTGTCTATCCGAGGTCCTTGGGAAGGACTCAAGAGTTGGACAAAAATGATTCAAGAGAGGAACAAACATCTGGCTGATTGTGCAACCAACAGTATTCATAACTTCATGATCTCGACACCAATTTTACAATTCTCACAGTCCATTCCAAAACCATTCCAATCCATCCTTCCTTCCTTCCTTCCTTCCTTCCTTCCTTCCTTCCTTCCTTCCCTCCCTCCCTCCCTCCCTCCTTCCCTCTCGCCTTCCTTCCTTCTCTCTATTCCTCTTCCTTTCTTCCCTCCCTCCCTTTCTCCTCCCTCCCTCCCTTCTTTCCCTCTTCCTTTCTTCCCTCCCTCTCTTTCTCTCCTTCCTTCCTTCTCTCTATTCCTCTTCCTTGCTTCCCTCCCTCCCTCCCTTTCTCCTTCCTTCCTTCCTTCTCTCTATTCCTGTTCCTTCCTTTCTTTCTTCCCTCCTTCCCTCCTTTTCTCCTTCCTTCCTTCCATTCCTCTTCCTTCCTTCCCTCCCTCTCTTTCTCTCCTTCCTTCCTCCCTCCCTCCCTCCCTTCCTTCTTTCCCTCTTCCTTTCTTCCCTCCCTCTTTCTCACCTTCCCTCCTTTCTATTCCTCTTCCTTGCTTTCATCCCTCCCTCCCTTTCTCCTTCCTTCCTTCCTTCCTTCTATTCCTCTTCCTTTCTTCCCTCCCTCTCTTTCTCTCCTTCCTTCCTTCTCTCTATTCCTTTCTTTCTTCCCTCTCTCCTTCCCTCTCTCCTTCCTTCCTTCCCTCTTCTTTTTTTCCTCCCTCTCTTTCTCTCCTTCTTTCCTTCCTTCCTCCCTCCCTCCCCCCTCCCCCCTCCCCTCCCGAATGCATCTTCTCAAAGAAAAAAACACTGCATTTTTTTCCTACATCTTTTAATCATCTAATCGGAGGGCAGCTGTCATTTGGCAGTTTAGAGTCACAAGTAAAAAAAACACAGCCATCCAGAAATGAGTTACCTAACGCCCCAAGCAAACAAACTACCTTTGATTTGACTTGGCCAATGTCTACATGTGGTAAGATACCGAAGTACGTTTTTTTAAAAAAAACTTTGGCCCCCAATTTATTCTTTCCTTGGATGGAGAATAAAGGCCAGCTTCATTGACAATCCCCTACAATCAGGGTCCATCAAGGGTAAATTATATCAGAGCCCATGGAAAGGAAAAAGGAAGCGTGTGAGCAAGGCGCAGCTTGCCGATGTGACTCTTCCATTGAAAATTGACTCCCGCCAAGAGCCGATGTACTTTGCTTCCCATCAAACAAACCAAATTGCCCTGAGTCATAATGGAAGAGTTGCAAAATTGCCTTGATCACTTACAATGGCGAGGCAGGAGGCTCAGCCCTGCTATTGTCTCTTCCAACATCTGTTCTCAGAAAAAAAAGAATTCATTGGCATCAGGCTGGTCAAAATAAGGCATAAAAACGGCATGACATGCATTAATTCCTTATTTTTTCCTCTGCCTCCCGCTTCCTGCCAATGGAATTGCTCAGCTCAGCGATAGAAAATAATAACGCGTACATTCCAAAGTCCCTTCCGGCTCTGTTATTCTGTACTACAGGCCTACTGTAGTACAGAATAACAGTATAATTTACAACAGTTCATTTAGTGACCGTTTGAAGGTTGCAACGGCCCCGAAAAAAGCAGGGGTGGGCTTCAAAACTTTTAGCAAGGGGCTCTCTGCCTGGTTGCTGGGTGGGCGTGGCCATGGTGGGCGTGGCCTTGTCGGCCTCCTGCACCATGGCAGGGGGAGCATTTTTGCCCTCCCCAGGCTCCGGAGGCTTTTCTTGAGCCTCCGGGAGGGCAAAAACGGCCTCCCCAGGCTCCGGAGGCCCTCTGGAGGCTGGAAACGGGCCTGTTTCCGGCCTTCCCAAATTTCCGGTAGGCCCGTTTTTCGCCCTCCCTGAGCCTCCGTGTGCACCCTGCACTTACCTGCACCCAAAATGGGTCGCATGGGGACTCCTATAATGGGCGGGGCAGAGTGGGCGGGGCTAACCAGGAGTGGGATTTGGGGGTTCTCTGAACTGCACAGAATCTTAGCTAGAGGTTCTCCTGAACTCCTGCGATCCCCCAGCAGTCCACTCCTGGAAAAAAGGAACTTACAACCATTTTTCACACTTATAACTGTTGGGGCAAAATTCAGAAGCTTGGCAACTGGTTCGTATTTATGACGGGGGTGTGTGTCACGTGATACTTGATATTATATATTTGAATAAAACAGTTCGGATGAGATCTGTATCTCATATGTGGGTCTGATCGGTCTAAATTTATATGCCGCCCTGAGTCTTCGGAGAGGGGCGGCATATAAATTGAATTAATTAAATTAAATTAAATTAAATTAAATTAAATTAAATTAAATTAAATTAAATTAAATTAAATTAAATTAAATTAAATTAAATTAAATTAAATTAAATTAAATTAAATTAAATTACAGGTGTGAGTCAGAAACACAAGGTTGTCTTAGCTTATTCTTTTCATTTAATCTCTTGCTTGCATTCCATTTTGACATCTGGTTCCGTCGTGTAATCTTTTATTCTATATTTTGATATGGCCTTTATGCCATATCAAAAGATATTGTTTCAAAGAACTTTCTCTGACTTTGAACCCAGTTTGAGAAAGGTTTTTCTGTTCTTTTTGTGATGCCTTTCTATTTATTGCACCAGAAAAAAATATTCCAATTAGAGGTTTGCCAGAGCCGGACTGCTTTAATGCCAGTGTAATGGAAATATTAATTATCAGGTAATTTGAAGCCCTTAAGCTCTGGAAAAAAACCCGTTGGGGTTTAATGAAAAATGTCAGCGGGAGAATTATCACCCCTTTTTCATTACAGAACCAGGAGCCTCTCAGCTGCTCTTTTTCTCATGTTAAAAGTTCCAGAGATATCAGTGCTAAGCATAATTTTCAAGAACAGCCTCCCTCTACAGTAGTGGCCAAAATTGTGGAAATCTTTTGGGAAAAGTGTATTTTTGAGTTTTGATAGCTAATAACACCACTTTTTTTTTTTTTGAGTTTCAAGATAATCCTATTCCACTGCTGGAATGGCCTGGGAATAGCCCAGACCTTAACCCAATGGAAAATCTATGGAGCTGACTAAACAAACTTGTTAGTCAGAAGCGACCCAGCAATAAAACCCAGTTAATAGAAGCCATCCTTCAATCTTGGTTTCACATTAGAACAGTTGCAGAACTAAAAGGCTTGGTTCACTCCATGGGAAGACGTTGTAAGGCCGTCATTCATGCTAAAGGCTACCCAACTAAGGATTAACTGACATGGGGATCATTTTTGTATATCTCGTTTTTTCTACGTGTTTCACTTTTCTTCTTTATACTGTAACTGCTATTCTAAGAGCAAATCCTTCATCAAAGTTATTGCATTACATTCTTGATTAAATTATCTTTCCATTGATATATAATTTTATGGTACTACTCCAAAAAAAAAAAAAAAAGTGTTATTAGCTAGTTTTAGAAAATACACTTTTCCCAAAAGGTTTCCACAATTTCGGCCACTACTGTCTACCTGAAGAGAAAAATTTTCGATTGGTGCATGCTACCCGCTCTAACATATGCCGGTGAAGTATGAACACTAACCTCACAATCGACACAAAAGCTACTAGTGGCACAAAGAGCCATGGAAAGTTACATGCTTGGCATTACAAGACAAGATACAAAGACCTGAGCATGGATTAGAGAACAAACGGAAGTTTACGACATCATCAAGAGAGTAAAAGAATGGAAATGGAAATGGGCTGGTCGCATAGCAAGAAGAACTGACGGCAGACGGACCAAGGCGGTCATAGATTAGATCAGGGGCGGGCTTCAAAAATTTTAGCAAGGGGTTCTCTGCCCAGTTGCTGGGTGGGTGTGGCCATGGTGGGCGTGGTCCAGTTGGCCTCCTGCATCACGGGGTGGCTCCAGAGGTTTTCCTTGAGCCTCTGGGAGGGCAAAAATGGCCACCCGAGGCTCTGGAGGCCCTCTGGAGGCTAGAAAGGGGGCCGTTTCCGGCCTTTCCAAACTTCCGGTAGGCCTGTTTTTCACCCTTCCTGAGCCTCCGCGCACGCCCTGATTTACCTGTATCCAAAATGGGCCACATGGGGACTCCTGGAGGGGAGGGGTGGGCGGGGCCAGCCAGGAGTGGGATTTGGGTCTTCTCCGGACTGTACAGAATCTTAACTAGAGGTTCTCCTGAACCCCTGTGAACTCCCAGCAGCCCCACTCCTGGACTGGATCTCACTGGATCAAAAGTGTCCATGAATGAGATTTAAAACAAGATGGACCGACGACATCAGCAAGTATGGCGGGCCCAACTGGAAAAAGAAAGCTCAGGACCGTATGGGTTGGAAACATGCGGAAGAAGGCCTTCCTCCTGCAGTGAATAAACAATGGCTACAATGATGATGACGATGATCAGATATTGATGCTACTTGAATCTGAAGTCATGTCCTCCTAACTTGAGTAGCCTTCTGTTTCTCTCCAAAATTCATTCTCCTTGCAGACCATTTTTGAACCCTCTAAAATAGGAAAGTCTCTTTTCTTTTTCCCACATTCATACCAAACAAATAGAACATAGAATAATGTTGGGTTGGGAAGGACCTCGGAGGTCTTCAGTCCAACCCTCTGCTCAAGCAGGAGACCCTATAGCCGTGATGGCGAACCTATGGCACGCGTGCCACAGGTGGCACACGGAGCCATGTCACCTGGCACGCCAGCTCAGCCTCTCTAGGAGTCTCTGGAGGCTGGGGACAACAAGAAATGTCACTTCCTGTCCAACCGGAAGTTGGGAAACGGGCCGTTTCAGGCCTCTGAGGGGGTGGGGAAGGCTGTTTTTGCCCTCCCCAGATGCATAGAGAGGATCTGGAGCCAGGTGAGAAAGAAAAATGAGCCTACCAGGGCCATTGTGTGCCAGGAGCGGGGGGCGGGGAGGAAGGTCATGCATGCATGCGCAGGGCGGGGCGCATAGAATTATGGGTGTGGACATGCTCTTGAACCTCCCACGCCCCCCCTTCCTGGCACGCGTTGGAATAAAGGTTAGCCATCGCTGCCCTATAGCATTCCAGACAAAGGGCTGTTCAGTCTCTTCTTTTTTTTTATTGAAAAAGTTTTACAAATATCAATTTTTCCCCCATTTCCCCCCCCATCCCTCCCTAACCCCCCCCAAACCCTCCCCTTTCCCCATGACTTCCCCAAGGTGAAATCCATCCACATTATATTATATCATACTTTACCACCCCTCTATTCTCCCCCCTGTGCACTATACATTTCTACATAACAATAAGCTATTTTGCCCCCTATAAACTATACATTTCTACACAACATTTAGCTAAAAGCTATCTGGTACTTCCTAGTTTGGTATTTATTCTGCACATAATCTATCCATTTCTTCCACTCCCATACATAAGTCTCTTGAGTCCGGTCTTTTAAGTATGCTGATATCTTCGCCATTTCTGCAAAACTGGCCATCTTCAAAGTCCATTCTTGAATTGTAGGCATATCATTCCTTTTCCAATATTGACCAATCAGTAATCTCGCTGCTGGCACCATATACAATATCAACTTTGTTTCACCCACTGAAAAAACTCTTAACTATACCCAGTAAAAACAATTGAGAAGAAAATTGATTTTTTTTCTTCAAGACATTTTGCATAACCCACCAAATTTTTATCCAAAAAGCCTTTACTTTCTTGCATGTCCACCATATATGATAATATGTAGCATCTTCTTGAACACCTGGAATCAAAATCAATCAAGCCAAAATCTGAGACTGAACAAGAACACTGGGAGAACAGGTTTTAGTCTGAAGTGGTGAAGGGTTGGATAGAAAACCTTCAACGTCCCTTCCAACTCTGTTATTTAAAACAGCACCAATAGATTTGGCTAAATATTAGGGTGTTTTGTGGGTTTTTGGAATCCCCTAAGGAAGGCTGAGCGCTGAAGAATTGATGGTTTCAAATTGTAGGAGAAGAAACTGTTGAGATCCTATCAGTCGATCCTGAAGGACATCAACCTTGACTGGTTTTTTTTTTTGGAAGGACAGATGCAGAAGTAGAAGCTCAAATCCTTTGGCCACCTAAATGAGAAGAGAGGACTCCCTGGAGAAGACGCTGACGTTGGGAAAGACGGAAGGCGAAAGGAGAAGGGGACAACGGAGGATGAGATGGTTAGATAAGGGTCATCGACGCAATGAAGATGAATTTGGGGAAACTCCTGGAGATAGTAGGGGATGGGGTACTGGTGGTGCACTATGGTCTATAGGGACATGAAGAGTCAGACACATTTTAGCAACTGAACAGAATAACAGAATAACAGAGTTGGAAGGGACCTTGGAGGTCTTCTAGTCCAATCCCCTCCCCAGGCAGGAAACCCTACACCACTTAACACAAATGGTTATCCAACATCTTTTTGAAAACCTCCAGTGTTGGAGCATTCACAACTTCTGGAGGCAAGTTGTTCCACTGATCAATTGTCCTAACTGTCAGGAAATTTCTCCTTAGTTCTAAGTTGCTTCTCTCCTTGATGAGTTTCCACCCATTGCTTCTTGTCCTGCCCTCAGGTGCTTTGGAGAATAGTTTGACTCCCTCTTCTTTGTGGCAGCCCCTGAGATATTGGAAGACTGCTATCATGTCTCCCCTAGTCCTTCTTTTCATTAAACTAGACATACCCAGTTCCTGCAACTGTTCTTCAAATGTTTTAGCCTCCAGTCCCCTAATCATCTTTGTTGCTCTTCTCTGCACTCTTTCAAGAGTCTCAACATCTTTTTTACATCCTGGCGACCAAAACTGAATGCAATATTCCAAGAGTGGCCTTACCAAGGCATTATAAAGTGGTATTAACCCTTCACATGATCTTGATTCTATCCCTCTATGCAGCGTTGACTTTTTTGGCAGCTGCTGCACACGGCTGGCTCATATCTAAATGGTTGTCCACTAGGACTCCAAGATCCCTCTCACAGTTACTACTATTGAGCAAGGTACCACCTATACTGCACCTGTGCATTTTGTTTTTCTTGCCTAAATGTAGAACCTTCCTTTTTTTCACCATCGAAAAGCAACTGAACACCATTGAACAATAACTAATGACTCTTTTCTTGCTGCAAAACAAAGACCCAAGAGAATCCATGCAGTTTACCAACCCAGTCAGCCAAATTTCTCTCCACCTTTCTGCTCGTTCTATGTCGGCTAGGAAAAATTACCCTCTTTTTTTCTTTTCAGAGAATCAGAGAGAATCAAAGTTATGTATAGGATCAATATAAAAACCGTACCTCGCTGAAGTCCATGGGTACACGTGAGCAGGAGCAGTAGGAGGCTTAGAAACTCAACCTTCATCTTAGTTCCCTGACAATCACACTAGGTTATTGTGCATTTAAGGTTTGTTTTCTATGGCTGGATTGCAAGTGGGGAGGGGGGGTGCCGATGAATGCAACCCCTGTGTTTATATATGGCTTCCTTATATATATATATATATATATATATATATATATATATATATATATATATATATATTGATCAATGATTAATTGCCATGCAAAGGTCAGAGAGCAGGCATCCTTGGCCTGGCTGAGAGGAAGCCAAGGTCCAGAACCAGGCAAACACATGGCAGAAGAGGAATATTGACCTCAAACCATGTTTAGACTTAAACATTAACTCAGCAGGCCGAACTGTTTTAATACCACTTTGTAATGCTTTGGTAAGGCCATGCTTGGAATAAATACTGCATCCAGTTTTGGTCACCGTTGGCAACCTTCCATCTCAATAGACTATGGCCGTGATGGCGAACCTATGGCACGGGTGGCACACGGAGCCGTATCGGTGGGCACGCGAGCGTTGCCTTACCTCAGTCCAGCACGCATGTTTGCGCTGGCCAGCTGATTTTCAGGCCTTCTGGGCCCACCGGAAGTCAGGAAACGGGCTGTTTCTGGGCCTCCAGAGGGCCTCCGGGGGTTGGGGAAGGCTGTTTTTGCCCTCCCCAGGCTCCTAGAAAGCCTCTGGAGCCTGGGGAGGGCAAAAAAAAATGGGCCTACCGGGCCTACAAGTGCCCAAAGCGGGGTGAGACCGGGGGGGGGGTCACACATGCATGCATGGGGGGATAGGGCACATTGAATAATGGGTGTGGGCACATGTGCATGCAATCCCCTCCCACTCTCCCCGCTTTTGGCACGCGACGGCAAAATGGTTAGCCATCACTGGACTATGGTATCGTGCTCTGGAAAGAGGTCCTAAAACAGTATCTGGTGTGACTAAAAAGGCCAATTCAAGAGTGGCCATCCCTTCCACACTGAGGGCAGATACATCCTGTCCCTTGCCCAGCCCCCAGATTTCACTGGTTCCGGGACTGCCTCTTTGCCTCGGCCTGCCGAGCAAGTGTCTCTTCGAATTGGAGAAGGCCATGCTGCGTCTTTAGCCTCCAAGCTGAACGATCGGAGGTCAAGGTTTCCCAGGCGTTAATGTCCATTCCCAGGGCCTTCAGGTCCCTCTTGCAGATATCCTTATATCGCAGCTGTGGTCTCCCTCTGAGGAGCTTTCCCTGCACTAATTCTCCATACAGGAGATTTTTCGGAATCCGACCATCAGCCATTCTCACGACATGCCCCAGCCAGCGGAGACATCGCTGTTTCAACAGGGTATACATGCTAGAAATTCTAGCACGTTCCAAGACTGCGCTGTTTGGAACTTCGTCATGCCAGGTGATGCCAAGGATACGTCGGAGACAGCTCATATGAAAGGTTCATATGAAAGCTGTGGTTTTGGTCACCACAATGTAAAAAAAAAAAAATAGTGAAACTTTAGAAAGAGTGCAGAGGAGAGCAACAAAGATGATTAGGGGCAGAGATGGGATTCACTTATCTTCCCTACCGGTTTGCAAATGTAGGCGCGTGAGCTCGCACGCTCACTTTGCTTCCTTGCGCCTTCTCTGCACATGCGCAAGGCCTTCCGCGCATGCAGTGCTTGCGCATTACATCCGGGCAGGTGGGCGGAGCCTCCCGCAGTCGCCACTACTAGTTCACCCGAACCAGACAGAACCGGATGAATCCCACCACTGATAGGGGACTGCAGGCTAAAACAAATGAACGGTGGATGGAATTGGGTATGTCTAGTTCAGGGGTCAGCAACCTGCGGGTCTGGAGCCGCATGTGGCTCTTTCACCCTTCTGCTGTGGCTCCCTGTCACTCAAAATATGCATCACAACCGCCAATGTGCGAAACTCGCTGGGACGCCATTTATTGAGCTTTTCAACCCCTGGTAGGCCAACCATGGATAAATCCAAGAAAAGAAAAGTTTCAGAAGAAAACAGAATGCTTAATTCAACTACATATGTTAGTTTTGTGGCTGCCCAAGAAATAGTCAGGCACGGGAAGGGTTTTGTGGCTCCCGGTGTTTTCTTTTCTGTGGGAAATGGGTCCAAATGGCTCTTTGAATGTTTAAGGTTGCAGACCCCTATGTCTAGTTTAATGAAAAGAAGGACTAGGGGAGACATGATAGCAGTCTATCCATATCTCAGGGGCTGCCAAAAAGAAGAAAGGGTCAACTTATTCTCCAAAGCACTTGAAGGCAAGACAAGAAGCAATGGATGCAAACTTATCAAGAAGAGAAGCAACCTGGAATTAAGGAGAAACCTCCTAACAGTGAGGGCAATAAACCAGTGGAACAGCTTGCCTTCAGAAGTTGTGGCTGCTCCATCACTGAAGGTTTTTAAGAAGAAACTAGACAGCAACTTGTCTGGATTGTTATAGGATTTCCTGCCTGAGCAGGGAGTTGGATTAGAAGACCTCCAAGGTCCCTTCCAACTCTGTTATTCTGTTAATGGCTTGAAATATGAAATGGACGACACAGAAGAAGCATTTCTCTTTCTTACAGGACCAGGCTTCACACTTCAAACCTGGTGTAATGCTTTCTCCAAGAAAGACAGTATACAGAGTACACAAAGAGTCGGAAAGAACTTTGGAGATCATCTAGTCATGTAGTCCAATCCCTTGTTCAAGCAGGAGACAAGTGGCTGCCCAATCTCTTCTTGAAATCTTCCAGGGATGAAGCACCCACAACTTCTGAAGGCAACTTCTGTTCCATTGGTTGATTGTTCTCACTGTCAGAAAATTTCTCCTTATTTCTAGGTTGAATCTCTCCTTGATCCGTTTCCATCCACCTTTGTCCTCCTTGTAGGCCTAGTTTGCTAAATTTGGTACAAGAGAATATTTGTAGCTCTGGGTTGAAGTGAAGGGTCCTTGGTGCTCTCTGAATTTGGTTGCCTTCTTGCAGATATTTCATTGCCCAACCAGGTAACATCTCCAATGCTAGAAGGGAGTGGGATTTGCTCTCTATTTATATAAAAAGTGGTTTGCCCTATCAATATTGGTGGGAATTTTATTTATTTATTTATTTATTTATTTATTTATTTATTTATTTATTTGTCAGTATTTATATGCCTCCCTTCTCCCGAAGGACTCAGGGCGGCGAACACAGGTTAAAAACATACAATGATAAAATAATAAAATCCCGTTAAAACCAAATTAAAATCAATAAATAATAAAACCCAAGAATCAGTATCAGCCCATTCGTTGGAATAGCCAAGTCTTCAGGCCTCGATGGAAGGAGCAGAGATCCGGGGCCGTCTGGAGCTCGGTGGGTAGTTCGTTCCAAAGGGTAGGGGTGCCCACAGAGAATGCCCTACCCCTGGGCCTCGCCAGACGGCATTGCCTCGTCGACGGTATCCTGAGGAGAGCGGCTCTATGAAAGCGGACAGGATGGTGGGAAGCAGGCAGGAGATGGTCCTGCAAGTACCCCAGGCCTAAGCCATGTAGGGCTTTATAGGTCAATACCAGCACCTTGAAGTGAATCCGGTGGACCACCGGTAACCAGTGCAGCTCGTGCAGCAGAGGTGTTACACAGGAGTAACGAGGAGCTCCTTTAACTACCCGCGTGGCTGCATTCCGGACCAGCTGGAGCCCCTGGGTGCACCTCAAGGGCAGCCCCATGTAGAGGGAATTGCAGTAATCCAAATGGGATGTAATCAGGGCATGAGTAACTGTGCGAAGGGCATCATGGTCTAGGAAAGGGCGCAACTGGCGCACCAGGTGTACCTGTGCGAAAGCCCCCCTGGTCACAGCCGTCAAATGTTCTTCTAAAGACAGCCAGGAATCCAGGAGGACACACAAGTGTTCTTGGTGGTTCCTTGATTAAGCTGTTGTACCTAATTTCTATGTGCCTGTTGATGGCTGATTTTGTCTAAGTGTCAGGCTAGAGAATTCCTGGTGGCCTGACAGTCAAACAAATCTGCCATCAACTGGTAAAGGTAAAGGTACAGGTAAAGGTTCCCCTCACACATATGTGCTAGTCGTTCCTGACTCTAGGGGGTCTCATCTCCGTTTCAAAACCGAAGAGCCAGCGCTGTCCAAAGATGTCTCCGTGGTCATGTGGCCGGCATGACTAAACGCCAAAGGTGCACGGAACGCTGTTCCCTTCCCACCAAAGGTGCTCCCTATTTTTCTACTTGCATTTTTTTACGTGCTTTCGAACTGCTAGGTTGGCAGAAGCTGGGATAAGTCACGGGAGCTCACCCAGTAACACGGCAATAGGGATTCGAACCGCTGAACTGCCAACCTTTCAATCAACAAGCTCAGCGTCTTAGCCACTGTGCCACTGCATCCCTGCCATCAACTGGTACGTAGGGATAAACAACATCTGCATACCATTCAAAAGAGATGATCAAAAATCTAAAGAGGAAATAAAAAAAAAGACCAAGACACCTCCTTGCCACTGTCATAAAGATGAACCAGGTGTCAAGCATCCGAATGTAAATCACATGACCACGGGGATGGGGCAACAGTCATAATGTGAAAAATGTTCCTAAGCTACTTTTCTTCAGTGCTTTTGTAACTTCGACCGGTCGCTAAATGAATTGTTGTAAGCCTGTATAGGGGCAACTATATCCACATGCCCCTGTTCTGCATCATGTGACAGGATTTCTTCCATTTTATCTTGACAGGAAATTTTTCCGGCAGACCCTCCTGAAAATTTTCCTATCCCCAAACAGATTTTATCGAGGCTATTTTAATCACTTTTATCAGTAGTTCAGTGGTGTTTTGCCAGGTCAGGAAGAAATAACCTCCTACTAGTTGAAGATTAAAAACTAAATCAGATGTTCTCCCCATGGAGAACATTTTTATTCAACCTTCCCATTTTCTTAAAGACCTCATGCTTCAATTAAATCACCTTTCAACTTTTTGAATCAACCCAAAAGGAAGGTTATTAGAGCTTTCCACAGCAAACGTTTTCTCTGTTATTAAACGATCATCCTTTGCTCTTTGAGTGGGCTTCTCAGGTCAATATTCTTTCCCAAGGTCAATAAAATAAAAGAAAGGAAAGTAAAGTAAAGTAAAAGAAAGCGAAGTAAAGGAAAGTAAAATAATGAAATAAAAGAAAGTGAAGTAAAATAAAATAAAATATAATAAAGTGAAGTAAAGTAGAATAATAAAACAAAAGAAAGTAAAATAAAGTGAAGTAAAATAGTAAAAGAAATAAATAAAAGAAAGTAAAATAATATTAAAATAAAATAATAAAATGAAATAAAGTAAAATAAAATAATGTAAAATAATAAAAGAAATAAATATATAAAAGAAAGTAAAATAATATTAAAATAAAATAATAGAATGAAATAAAGTGAAGTGGCTCAGTGGCTAAGTCACTGAGCTTGTTGAGGCTGACTAGGTGGCTCAGTGGCTAAGACACTGAGCTTGTCGATCAGAAAGGTCGGCAGTTCAGCCGTTTGAATCCCTAGTACAGGTCTCCTGTGTGAGCAGGGGGTTGGATTAGATGACCTCCAAGGACCCTTCCAACTCGGTTACTGTGCCTGGTGGCTCAGCAGACTGATAGCATAGTGATTAACACCAGCTGTCTGCAATTACTGCAAGTTCGAATCTCCTCAGGCTCAAGGTTGACTCAGCCTTCCATCCTTTCTAAGGTAGGTAAATTGAGGACTCAGTTTATGGGGGCAATAAGCTGACTTTGTATAAATATACAAAAGTATGAAGGCTATTGCTTAACGCATTGTAAGCCGCCCTGAGTCTCCGGAGAAGGGCGGCATATAAATCAAATTAAAAAAACAAAACAAAACTGTTAACTGTTAAGTAAAGTAGACTAAAATAAAGTAAAAGAATAAAATGAAGCGAAGTAAAGTAAAATAATAAAAATAAAATAAAGGGAAGGGAAGTAAAATATAATAAAGTAAAATAAAAAAATAAAATAAAAGAGCTACTGGAAACATACTTGAGATGTGACCAAGATAATTTCTTTCTCCTCAGGGAAGGATTTGACATACGAAAACACGAAGGTCCTTTTAAAAACTTGCTTTGGGTTCTAACTTGGACAACTTTCTGAAAACGTCTATGACCGAGTGATTAAGACACCACAGGAATGAGTATGTTTTCCTGGGAAGCAAAAAATAAAAATAATAAAAAAAAAATCCGACATCGGAAAGCTGGGCTTTGACAGGATGGATGATAAACGATTTTCTGTTTAGGATGGGAGTGTGACACTTTTGCATAATTTCAAAGGAAGCCCAAGTTGGGTAAGACAATATATAATTTATAAAGGAGAATATTTGTAGCTCAGGGTTGAAATGAGGGTTCCTTGGTGCTCTCTGAGCTTGATTGTTTTCTTGCAAATGTTTTATTACCCAAACCAGGTAACATCCTCAGTGCCTCCTCCTCCCCCTCCTCCCTGCAAACCCTTCTCCCTTCTATCCAGTGATGAAATCTAAAATTTGTTACTACCGGTTCTGTGGGCGTGGCTTGGTGGGGGGGATGTAATGTGACTGGGTGGGCGTGGCCATCTTTTTTTCTTAACTTTTAAAAGCATTTTTTTCTGCTGAAGAGGTTGTAGAAAAAATGCTTTTGAAAATAATTTAAAAAGTGTCTGATGATCGCGGAGCTTAGCTGGGCATGGGGAGGGGGGGCAGGGATTTTTGCTACCGGTTCTCCGAACCACCCACCTCCATCGCTACCGGATCGGGCGATCCGGTCCGAACCGGGAGCATTTCACCCCTGCTTCTATCACTGATGATGTTACCTACCCTGTTTCCCCGAAAATAAGACCTTCCCGGATAATAAGTCCAATCGGGCTTTTGAGTGCATGCACTAAATTAAGCCCCCCCTGAAATTAAGCCCTCTCCAAAAAACAAGCCCTCCCCGAAAATATTTAAACGCACGCGCAGCTGGTCTCCACAATTTCCTCTGGTTAGGGTGAGGGAGACAGAGCTGGAAATTAGGTAAGAAGGCAAGAGGAGCCCCATCTTGCTCTATGCACCCCAAAATAATAAGACCTCCTCGAAAATAAGGCCAAGCGCTTATTTCAGGGTTCAAAAAAATATAAGACAGGCAGTGGTGGGATTCAAGTAATTTAACAACCGGTTCTGTGCCCTAATGATTTCTTCCAACAACCAGTTTGCCAAACTGTTCAGAAAGTTAACAACCGGTTCTCCCGAAGTGGTGCGAACTGGCTGAATCCCACTACTGAAGACAGGGTCTTATTTTCGGGGAAACATGGTAGTTTGGGTAATGAAACATCTGCACAAAAAAACCAAGCTCAGAGAGCACCGAGGACCCCAGAGTCCTCCTCCTCCTCCTCCTCCTCCTCCTCCTCCTCCTCCTCCTCCTCGCACTGATGAAGTTACCTAGTTTGGGTAATTAAACGTCTCCAAGAAAACAGCCGAGCCCAGAAAGCACCAAGGAACTCTCACTGTAAGTCTTGGATAGCGCGTTTGTGCTGGATTGAAATTCTTCACACCGTTTTCATTCTGCTCTTTTGAGAACTGTGTTCAATTAAAGGGAAGTGAGCAGAATTTTTCTGCTTTGGCTGAATTTGCGGGACAGGGCAAGGTGGATGCATAATCTCCCAGTGGGTGTTTGAAGGTTTAACCTTTCCCTCCTACTTGCTTTCATAACTATGCAAGAGCTCACTGTTAGAAAATAAACAGTAAAATTTAGGTTGCGTGCAGGGGTGAATTTTCCAGCGAACCCTTACCTGAGATCTTTACTACTACGTTAAAATTCATGAAATCCCAAAAAAGGAAGATGTGACTAGGAATGTTAAGTTCCCTAAGTGATAATTATTAACATAGTCAGTCAATAGATTGTGGCTGGGTCAAAGATTGCAGTCCTAAGTGGTTTGTTGGGACATAGTAGGGATGAAATCCAGCAGGTTCTGACAGGTTCTGGAGAACTGAAATAACGGAAATTTTGAGCAGTTCGGAGAACTGGCAAATACCACCTCTGACTGGCCCCAGAGTGAGATGGGAATGGAGATTTTGCATTATCCTTCCCCCAGGAGTGGGGAGGGAATGGGGATTTTGCAGTATCCTTCCCCTTGAGTGGGGTGGGAATGGGGATTTTGCAGTATCTTTCCCTTGGAGTGGGGTGGGAATGGAGATTTGGCAATATCCTTCCCCTGCCACGCCCACCAAACCACGTCCACAGAACCGGTAGTAAAAAAAATTGGATTTCACCACAAACTCATAACGGAATTTTCCTGAAACTTCTCTAGTGGGAAGAAAAGGCTGTTGGAGCAAAACAAATCTGGGTTGTAACGGATTGTAAATCATCCTAAAAACTCAGTTGTTTGTATTAAAGAGCCCTGGAGCATCTCCCTTAACTTAAGGGTAGTATTTCATACAAATTCAGAAATAAGAATATGATTTGTTCAATCTCCCTCCCTTTGTGACAGTTGACAGGTAAGGTTCTTCAGGCGGTTGAATTAATTCAGTGCAGGAAAATCTAAATCCACATCTATAAACTGACTCCAGCCATGTCCGCAGGGGTTGGATTACAATCGATCGGTAGAATTTATGATCTAAGCTTACCTTTTTCTATGTGCACTGATGTTGTTTGGATTATAAGAGAACCTCTGTGGCGCAGGGGTTAGAGTGCAGTATTGCAAGTTGACTCTGCCCACAGTCTGGAGTTCGATCCTGACTGGCTTGAGGTTGGTTCAGCCTTCCATCCTTCCATTGGTTAAGATGAGGACCCAAATTGTTGGGGGGGGGGGGAAATGTGCTGACACTGCAAACTGCCTTAGCTAGGTTGTAAAATGGGACAAAACCCGTCGAACAACTGTCTTGCTTAGCAACGGAAACTTTCAGCTCAGTTGTGGTCGTAAGTGGAGGGCTACCTCCTGTAATTTCATTGCCAAGATTGGCAATGCGATCTTGAGCTGCTGTGTGGATCATCCAGTGAAACAAAAGTGCTTTTTCTGGAGGCAACTGGACTTCTTCTTTTTTCTTTGAAGATGTTTCGCTTCTCATCCAAGAAGCTTCTTCAGCTCTGACAGGTCCAAGCTTCTTGGATGAGAAGTGAAACTTCTTCAAAAGAAAAAAAAAATAAGAAAATCCAGTTGCCTTCTGAAAAAGCACCTTTGGGACAGCCATGACCTTGATGACTGAGAATCTCTACAGACTATCATCCAGTGAATCTTGTTAAGCAGAAAAAAATATACAGAATCCCACGCTAAGATGTTCATTATGCCAAAATGGACTGTGTATTGCCATCCTTAAACTACAGCAAGGGGTCTTAATGTGGATAAAAGAAAGGAATCATACAGAGTCAGATACATGAGCTCTAAAGGACCCTCTCTATTCACATTATTATAAGAGAGAAAAGTGCTTGCTTGGAGATTACATTAAAAGCAGCTAAACCCCATTAAGTGGTAATATATCTTCTGATGAGACCTAGATGTCACGGAAGGACAGCCATATGGAAAACATCTGAGTTTCCTCACTGTGAATGACACAAGGATATATATGTTACAAAGAGCTACTTAATCCAATAAAGTTACCTAAGGACAGCAGTAAATTTCCCATTAGCAACCACAGCACTTAAGAAAGGTTGTCTAGCTAAAGATAATCTTATAAACTAAAAATAATGGTTTCCTAATGGTTTAGTAATTAGGAAATGGGTTAATTATCATATGACAGGTGTGTGTTAGCCATATATGGAGAATGTATGATCTCATGTTAACCATATATGGAAAATGCATGATCTCACCGAGTCCTTTGTCTTAGAAATGTATAAAAACCATTGTATCAGAGTTCTTTCCTTGTTCAAAGCTTCAGGTACAAATCCTGTGCAATAAAACAGTCTCTGGCTGACCCAGGAATGTTGTTTGGTCCTTTCATTCTATAACAGTCTCAAACTCAAGGCCTGGGGGCAGGATCTGGCCTGTGGGGTGCTTAGATCTGGCCCACAGGGCCCCCCTGGAAACAACGAAGGACTGGTCTGCGGTGCCTCTGCCAGCAAAGATGGAGCTAGGGAGGGCTGAGAGCAGCCCTCCCGAGCTCTGTTTTGGGATGCGACAGCCTCCTGCAACTCTCTGCCACCAAAAACAGAGTTCGGTTTTTGCTGGCAGAGCACTCGGGCAGGGGTGGACTTCAAAAATTTTAGCAAGGGCTTCTCTGTCTGGTTGCTGGGTGGGCATGGCCATGGTGGGCGTGGCCTAATCAGCCTCATGCACCATAGTGGAGGAGGTGTTTTTGCCCTCCCCGGGTTCCGGAGGCTTTCCTTGAGTCTCCAGGAGGACGAAAACGGCCTCCCCAGGCTCCGGAGGCCCTCTGGAGGCTGGAAACGGGCCTGTTTCTGGCCTTCCCGAACTTCTAGTAGGCCCGTTTTTCGCCCTCCCCAAGGCTCCACATGCGCCCTTCACTTACCTGCATCCGAAATGGGCCGCATGGGGACTCCAGGGAGGGCCGACATGAGTGACGTCGAGCTGGCCACGTTCCCTGGCCACACACCCCTCCCCCCCTCCCGAGGTCAAATACAACCCTGATGCACCCCTCAATGAAATCGAGTTTGACACTCCTGAACTACAAGATCTGTTAGGGAGGAGAAGAGGCTACAGCAAAGAGAAATTCAAGAGTGGATTTCTGGCAACTTTACACCAAAGACAAAAACAGCCCTGAAATTTCAAAATGTTGAATAGCAACCGAGCAAACTTTAAATAACTTCACCCCCTGTCTGTTTTGAAAGAGGATGGTGGACTGATGGGAAAAAGCAGACATTTCTGTTTACAACCAAAGAGGATTTTCATCACACCTAATAAGCATCCACTTTTCTGAAACATCTATCAAAAGTATCTCTTCCACAGTCCCCGTATTTGTAATGAGCTGGCTGGCACAAATAATAATTTCTGATTAATTTTGGAGGGAGCGGGTAAACTGACAAGGAATAAAAGACCGAAAATCCATCATTCTACATTTTAATGGTGGCAGCACGAAGTAATGTTTATATTAACAGGAGACCAGAAGTGAGCATGAAGATATAAACAAAACAGTCTCTGTGTACTGGTCCAAGACATTCAATAGAACTGAGATTTAATTCCCAGAAATCACTAAGATATTTGGAGAAGCATCTCTGCAAGCAAATTTTCTATTCAAGGTAGTTAAAAACGGAAAAGAACCACAACACTTCTCAGCTTGCTGGCCCTCAACACATTGCCAATTTGTAATTCAGGGTAACTTTGGGAACAATTTTATCTTCTGAGCCATGGGATTACCAAGATTTGATCTGAATGAATAACAGAGATGCTTTCTAATGGGAGAAGGAAAAACCCTTATACCACCCTGGCCATCCGTACTGCTCACTAACCTGGTCCATCTCGTTCTCTGCTGTCCCCTTCTTTTTTTGCCCTCCATCGTTCCCAGCATTAGGCTCTTCTGCAGGGAGTCCTTCCTTCTCATTAGGTGGCCAAAGTATTTGAGTTTCCTCTTCAGGATCTTACCTTCTAAAGAGCAGTCAGGGTTGATCTCCTCTAGGACTGACCGGTTGGATTGCCTTGCAGTCCAAGGGACTCGCAGGAGTCTTCTCCAGCATCAGAGTTCAAAGGCCTCCATTCTTTGGCGCTCAGCCTTCCTTATGGTCCAACTTTCACAGCCATCCATTGCAACTGGGAAAACCATAGCCTTGACTATACACACTTTTGTTGGCCGGGTGATGTCTCTGCTTTTTAGTAGGCTGTCTAGATTTGCCATAGCTTTCCTCCCCAGGAACAAGCGTCTTTTAATTTCTTGGCGGTAGTCCCCATCTGGGGTGATCTTGGAGCCCAAGAAAATAAAATCTATCACTACCTCAAGAAGCCTATAGTTGGGCTAATAGACTGCTTACATCAGGGGTCCTCCGACACCTAGGTCCATGGACCTACATGAGGCCCACGGCATGCCAGAAACCGGGCCGCACAAACAAAGCTCCATCCGTGGGAAGCAGGCAGCACACAAAATCACACGCTCCCCAGTCTGTGCGAATACCTCTCTCCACAGAACCTGTCCCTGGCGCCCAAAAGGTTGGCACCTGCTGTCTTATACCATGGTTAGGAAATAGGGAACGTGATGATTCGACGGTTAAAGGCTCTGAGCTTGTCAAGTGCAAAGCTGACAGCCCGGGTTCAAGACCCAAGCGCTGTGCGATGGGAAGAGTTCCCGTTCTTGCTCCCGCTCCTGCCTACCTAGCAGTTCGAAACCGAGCAAATCTGAGTAAATAAATAGGTACCACTTCGGTGGGAAGGTAACAGTGTTCCGTGCGCTTCAGCTTAACTTAACAGTTCGTTTAGTGAATGTTCAAAGTTACAACGGCACTGAAAAATGTGATTTATGACCATTTTCCCACGGTGGCACAGTGGTTAGAGTGCAGTACTGCAGGCTACTTCTGTGGACTGCCGGCTGCCTGCAATTTGGCAGATCGAATCTCACCAGGCTCCAGGTTGACTCAGCCTTCCATCCTTCTGAGGTGGGTAAAATGAGGACCCAGATTGTTGGGGTCAATAGGCTGACTCTATAAAACCGCTTAGAGAGGGCTGTAAAAGCACTGTGAAACGGTATATAAGTCTAAGTGCTATTGCTATTTTTCACACTTATGACCATTCCAGCATCCCTACAGACATAACGGTCAAAATTCGGACCCTTGGCAACTGGCTAATATTTATTAGGACAGTTGCAGTGTCCTGGGATCACATGATTCCTTTTTGCGACCTTCTGACAAGCAAAGTCAGTGGATTCACTTAACAACCGTCTTACTACCTCAACAACGTCAGTGATTCGCTTAACAAAGGTGGCGAGAAAACTCCTAAAATGGAGTAAAACTCACTGAACCATTGTCCCGCTTAGCCACATACATTTCGTAAGTCTGAGGACAACCTGTGCTGCAGTCGTGCTGGACACATGACCACGGAAGCATGACGTGAAGATTTAGGCAATTCTGTTGCTAAGATAATATCTACTTTCAGTTGTGTTTCTGCTGAATTGGTTAATCATTCCTTTTGGTTCTTGCATCAGTGGTTTTGCACACAGAGATCCCCAAAAGTCATATTCTGTAAACAGTGAGGAGGTCGGTGAACTTCTAAGCTGGACTGCTTGCACAATATGTAGAGACAATCATGACACCTAAACATGAAATAGTCACATGGTGGAGGTATTACAGATGCTGATATTGACATGATAGCAGTGTTCCGATACTTGAGAGGCTGCCAGAAAGAAGAGGGGGGTGGGTCAAGCTATTCTCCAAAGCACCTCAAGGCAGGACAAGAAGCAATGGGTGGAAACTAATCAAGGAGAGCTCCAACCTAGAACGAAGGAGAAATTTCCTGACTGTGAGAACAATTCATCAGTGGAATGAGTTGCCTCCAGAAGTTGGTGGGTGCTAACACTGGAGATTTTTCAAGAAGAGATTGGACAAGCATTTGTCTGAAATGGTATAGGGTTTCCTTCCTGAGTAGGGGGTTAGATTAAAAGACCTCTAAGACCTCCATAGTATCGTATGACTATCACTAAGAGTTGTATCTTATGATTTTTGATGAATGGGTTTTTAGAATGACTATGATCATGATTGATCACTTGTTGCTTGTATGAACACTGAGACCTTATGCAATGGAGACAAATTCCTTGTGTGTCCAATCGCAATAAAGAATTCTATTCTATTCTATTCTATTCTATTCTATTCTATTCTATTCTATTCTATTCTATTCTATTCTACTCTACTCTACTCTACTCTACTCCATTCCACTCTATTCTTCTACCCTACCCTACCCTACCCTACCCTATTCTATTCTATTCTACTCCATTCCACTCTATTCTTCTACCCTACCCTACCCTACCCTACCCTACCCTACCCTACTTCATTCCATTCCATTCCATTCCATTCCATTCCATTCCATTCCATTCCATTCCATTCCACTCACTCTACTCCACTCCACTCTATTCTTCTACTCTACTCTACTCTACTCTACTCTACTCTACTCTACTCTACTCTACTCTACTCTGCTCTGCTCTACTCTACCCTTCCCTATTCTAATCCTATCCTATCCTATCCTATCCTATCCTATCCTATCCTATCCTATCCTATCCTATCCTATCCTATTCTTTAGAAGCAGGGAGAGCTGAAATTAAGAAGTCGGTCCAGCTATCACTGTCACCATCATCATTTGCTATCATTGGTTTCAGTAGAACTCTTCGTGTGTTGCCGAGTTCCAAAGGCTGTCCGTCATTAACCACAATATTCTTTCTTTCTTTTTTTTTCCTGAAAAAGTAAAGAATTTCCCACTCCGCTTCTTCAGAAGAATAACAGGTAGGAGGTGTTATTGGGCGACAGCTTTTTCTCTTCTCTTCTGAAAGCCACCTTCTTGGTCATTAAAGCTCTGTTGTTATTAAACGGGTAGCTTTTCTAAGAGGTAAGATGGCTTGGTGAAAATACTGCTTTGATTTTGAAAGAGTAATTTTTTCCCTCTCTTCTTCTGCCATATGTTGTTTTGTAACCCTGGGATGGGGGAAGAAATCATATTTTTGCAGCATGAAAATACAGAGTACCCTTACACCTAAGATTTATTTTTCTATATTAGTTACTAGCCATAAAAAATTTGAAAGCAGCAACCTAGAACGAAGGAGAAATTTCCTGACAGTTAGAACAATTAATCAGTGGAACAACTTGTCTCCAGAAGCCAAGCCCCTCCAGACATCAATAAAACTCCCAGCATCCTTCACCATAGGCTTGCTGACTGGAATGCTGGGATTTGTAGTCCAGCAATTTCTGAAAGGCTACAGGATTTTCAGCCTATCTTCAGGACAGTCCAGACTACAATACAAAGAACAGCCGGGGAAATGCTTGCATGCGATGGACAAATAAAAATAAATAAATAAAACAAATTTCTGTGAATTTTTTTAATTCTTTTTTTTTAATTTTTATTTATTATTATTTATTTATTATTCAAATTTCTATACCGCCCTTCTCCTTTCGGACTCAGGGTGGTGAACAGCCAAAATAAAAACATCTATACATAACATCACAGTTAAAAATAAAGTTAAAATAATTTATAAATTTGGCCCGTAAAACAACAAAATATGACAAACACAAACACAAAACATATATTCCCTTTTTTACAATGAATGGGGAAAGGTCACAAACGGAAAGTGTTTGTAAGATAATTCATAGTTTTAATATAATGTGTGAAGGAATATATAGAGAAATAAGGGATAATGGGATAAGAAGGATAAGTATACTATATGAAAAGTAAGGGGAAAATGTAAATAACAGAAGACTACCGTTACGAAACTGTTGTAAAAAGGGAATAAATTTCTGTGAAACTCTAATGGGGAGCCTGGACATTTTGGCTCTCCTCTTGTTAAAAACAGAGGCAAATATCTGTGTGTGAATACCTTCTGTGTACAATTTCCCCCTTTTGTGGAACTACAGCCACACCTGTTCGGTTCTCTGTGTTTCAATTAAATTCCAGAGAAACATTCCCTACCGAGCTTGCTTCTACTTTTTTTAACTTTCCGGAGCTGTGCAGTGAGATAATGTTAGCAAGAACAAAGTCTGCCTTCATTTGCCTGTATTTCTAAACAAACAAACAAACAAACAAACAAACAAAACAAAAAAACGAAATAAAAAAAAAAACCAAACCCCAAAACTTAGCTCCTTGCCATTATAGAGATTTTTCTTCCTGGAATCACCATGCAACCTTGTGTTATCTTGTGGCAATTCCAGGAAATTCTGAAAAGAAGCCAAAACTCAGCGCTGTCAGTGCCGGATGATTTGAAGCATTGGAAGGAAGAAAAGAATTGAAACTGGGCTGCCATACAGTGTGCATTTCATACAGAAGCACCAACATCTTCCGGGCTTAAATAGACTAATAAAATGTAAGTCTGGAGAAGCGAATAGAATAGAATAGAATAGAATAGAATAGAATAGAATAGAATAGAATAGAATAGAATAGAATAACAGAGTTGGGACCTTGGAGGTCTTCTAGTCCAACCCCCTGCTTAGGCAGGAAACCCTACGCCACTTCAGACAAATGGTTATCCAATCTCTTCTTAAAAACCTCCAGTGTTGGAGCATTCACAACTTCTGGAGGCAAGTTGTTCCACTGATTAATTGTTCTCACTGTCAGGAAATTTCTCCTTAGTTCTAAGTTGCTTCTCTCCTTGCTTAGTTTCCACCCATTGCTTCTTGTCCTGCCCTCAGGTGCTTTGGAGAATAGCTTGACTCCCTCTTCTTTGTGGCAACCCCTGAGATATTGGAACACTGCTATCACTTCTCCCCTAGTCCTTCTTTTCATTAAACAAGACACACCCAGTTCCTGCAAGCGTTCTTCATATGTTTTAGCCGCCGGTCCCCTCATCATCTTTGTTGCTCTTCTCTGTACTCTTTATAGAGTCTCCACATCTTTTTTACATTGTGGCGACCAAAACTGGATGCAGGATCCCAAGTATGGCCTTACATACTGTCTCTCTTTGTTTCTCTCTCTGTCTCTCTCTGTCTCTCTCTCTCTGTGTGTCTCTCTCTCTCTCTCTCTCTCTTTGTTTCTGTCTCCCTCTGTCTCTCTCTGTCTCTGTTCGTCTCTCTCTCTGTCTCTCTTTGTTTCTCTCTCTGTCTCTGTGTCTGTCTCTCTCTGTCTCTCTGTCTCTCTGTTTCTCTCTCTCTCTCTCTCTCTCTCTGTGTGTGTGTCTGTCTGTCTGTCTGTCTCTCTCTTTGTTTCTGTCTCCCTCTGTCTCCCTCTGTCTCTGTTCGTCTCTCTGTCTCTCTCTGTCTCTCTCTCTCTCTGTTTCTCTCTCTCTCTGTGTGTGTGTGTGTCTGTCTGTCTGTCTCTGTCTCTCTTTCTCTTTCTCTCTGTCTGTCTCTGTCTGTCTCTCTGTCTGTCTCTCTCTCTTTGTTTCTGTCTCCCTCTGTCTCTCTCTGTCTCTGTTCGTCTCTCTCTCTCTCTCTCTTTGTTTTTCTCTCTGTCTCTCTGTGTCTCTGTGTCTCTCTCTGACTCACACTTTCTCTCTCTCTCTCACTCTCTGTCTCTCTGTCTCTCTGTCTGTTTCTCTGTCTCTCTCTTTGTTTCTCTCTGTCTCTCTCTGTGTCTGTCTCTGTCTGTTTGTCTCTCTCTCTCTGTCTCTGTCTGTCTGTTTCTCTCTCTCTCTCTTTCTGTCTCTCCCTCCCTCCCTTTTCCTCCCTTCCTCTTTCTCTTTTTCTCTACCTTTTAGCTAAGCTAAAGAGGTGCAAAACCCTCTTCTTCCCTATATTTAAAAACTTTCATCTGATGGCATCTCCTTGACATTACAATAAAAGAATCTTGATGAGAAGATAATTCGGTGCCCTTGAAAAGATTACAAAGGGGGAGTTGCATAACAAAGAAAGATGTTTTATTACCAGGCAAGGTAACAAGGGGAGTGCAGTTTCAATCAAGGAAGTATCAAGGAAGAAACCACACTCAAACCAAAAATGGCAGAGGTGCCACGTGCCAGGGGGAATCAGGAGATTCAGGCAGTTCAAATGGGTATAAATATTTATTGCAAGCTTAGCTCTCCACAAGAATCTGGCCAACTGACCGTTAAGAGAAATGAGCAGGAGTTCAGAAAGGAATTCAAGGTGGGCTGGATTTATATCTCTTTGCGAGTGTGCAGGGACTCGTGCAGTGATGAAATTCAAATTGGGCGTGGTGTGGCTTGGTGGGTGTGGCTTGGTGGGCGTGGCAGGGGAAGGATACTACAAAATCTTCATTCCCCCCCCCACCTGGGGATAAGGTATTGCAAAATCTCCATTCCCACCCCACTCTGGGGCCAGCCAGAGTGGCATTTGCCGGTTCTCCGAACTACTCAAAATTTCCACTACCGGTTCTCCAGAACCTGTCAGAACCTGCTGAATTTCACCCCTGGACTTGTGACGTATGACATATTTGACCCCTCCCTCCGACTCAGCCTGGTCCTCTCCTACATGAGCAAGGTTTATACAAACAGCTTGCAAACCTCTTTGATGTAAGAAAACAACAAACATCACCCAAAGCCAAGAACTCAACAGTTCGGCCCCGAGCTTCATATATTCTCGGCTATTAGTGCCATTAATTATACAAATCTAATTTTTCTTTTACTACCGGTTCTGTGGGTGTGGCTTGGGCATGGCAGGGGAAGGATACTGCAAAATCCCCATTCCCACCCCACTCCTGGAGGAAGGGTATTGCAAAATCTCCATTCCCAACCCACTCTGGGGCCAGCCAGAGGTGGTATTTGCCGGTTCTCCGAACTACTCAAAATTTCCGCTACCGGTTCTCCAGAATCTGTCAAAACCTGCTGGATTTCACTGCTGCTTGGGACACAGCAACAGTCATAAGTACAAGCCAGTTGCCAAGTGTCTGAATTTTGATCATATGATTGGGGGGAATGCTGCAACGGTCATAAGTGTGAAAAATGGTCATAAGTCAGTTGCACCCCTTTCTGGATCGGGACTCCCTACGCACGGTCACTCAAGCACTCGTCACTTCCCGCCTGGACTACTGCAGTGCTCTCTACATGGGGCTCCCCTTGGGGTGCACCTGGAGGCTACAGTTAGTCCAGAATGCGGCCACGCGGGGGATTATGGGAGCGATGGGGCGCTCACATATGACACCTCTCCTGCGCGAGCTGCACTGGCTTCCTGTAGTCTTCCGGGTGTGCTTCAAGGTGTTGGTGACCACCTTTAAAGCGCTCCATGGCTTAGGGCCGGGTTATCTGTGAGACCGCCTTCTGCCGCCAATAGCCTCCCACCGACCGGTTCGCTCGTACAGAGAGGGCCTCCTCAGGGTGCCATCGGCCAGACAGTGTCGGCTGGCGACCCCCAGGGGGAGAGCCTTCTCTGTGGCAGCACCCGCCCTCTGGAATGACCTGCCCCCTGAGATACGCACGATATCAGACCTCCGGACTTTTCGTTGGGCCCTGAAAACACACCTATTCCATCTAGCTGGGCTGCCTTGATCCCATCCTCTCAGTTTTAATTGAATTTGGTTTTAATTGGGTTATTTTTAATATCTTGGGCCAAAATTATTTAATTGTTTTTTAAATTGTTTTTAAATTTTATATGCAATGTTTTATCTTGGCTGTACACCGCCCTGAGTCCCGCAGGAGAAGGGCGGTATAGAAATAAAATAATAATAATAATAATAATAATAATAATAATAATAATAATAATAATATAAGTCACTTTTTTCAGCACCATTATAAATTTGACTGGTTACTAAACTAAAGGTTGTAAATTGAGGACTACCTGTATGCAGAGGTGGGCTTCACATAATTTAACAACCGGATCTCCCCTGCACTGAAAATGTGAGTGCACGGGTTCTGCACATGTGCTTTGCTCGTGGGCACGCTTGCATGCATGCACACGGCTTAAAAAAATGCAGCTAAATAGGACGGCATAGCGCCAGGGCAAGTGGTCCCACCTGCAGGTCACAACTACCAGCTTGCCCGAACCGGCTGAATCCCACCTCTGGCTGTATGGTAAATACATTTGAAAGTGTCTATCTTAAATTTATTATAATTGTCGTTGCCATAAAAAGACCTTAATGAAAAGATCGTCTTGTAGTCTCAAAGAAGCTGTAAAATGGAATTGCCGTGATAGCGAAAGAACAGTGAATTATTTCACGGCTAATTTTAGTTGCACTGAAGGAGGGATAATTAAAATGGTCTCAGCCGGCGTAAATTGAGCAGGTTCCTCTAATTACAGAAAATGCGTCCAATCCAAAACTTTTCATTTGCCACAAAAATCTCTTGTCCTCTTTCTTTATCTACCAGCTAATGGGAATAAAAGCCACAGCAAAGAATTAACATTTTCTATGATGCAGCAGGGTGCATGTGACAGAGTAAAATTGGGCCAGTTTCCCATTATTCCATCCAGTTTCAATATTTCGTAGAAAAGTGGAGGGAAAAAAAAAAGCTTTAATTTCTATCGGGAAAAAAAAACAACAAATAAAAATGAAAGGACTGAATTTAAGGATCCTTTGGGGAAAGAGATAATTTTTTTATTTTGATACACAGGTAGTCCTTGACTTACAATAATTCATGTTGTGACCGTTGGAAGTTACAACGGTGTTGACAAAAAGTGACTTACGACCATTTTTCACAATTAGGACCATTGCCGAATTACCATGGTCACATGATCGGAGTTCAGACACTTGGCAACAGACTCGTATTTATGACGGTTGTAGTGTCTTGGGGTCACCTGCTCCGTTTTTGTGACCTTCTGACAAGCAAAGTCAATGGGGAAGCCAGTTTTGTTTAACAAACATATTAGTAATTTAGCAACTGCTGTGATTCATTTAACAGAAGGGGGAGTTGCTCCTGGTTTGGTCCGGTTCTTGCGAACTGGTAGTAATGGCAGTGGGAGGCTCCGCCCACCCACCCTGATGTCATCACTGACGATATGCGCAGAAGCTGGCATGACATGATACTGTAAAATCTCCATTCCCACCCCACTCCAGGGGAAGGGTACTGTAAAATCTCCATTCCCTCCCCACTCCAGGGGAAGGATACTGTAAAATCTCCATTCCCTCCCCAATCCAGGGGAAGGATACTGTAAAATCTCCATTCCCTCCCCACTCCAGGAGAAGGATACTATAAAATCTCCATTCCCTCCCCACTCCAGGGGAAGGTTACTGCAAAATCCCCATTTCTTCCCGATCAGCTGGGACTTGGGAGGCAGAGAATAAATGGGGGTGGGGCCAGTCAGAATTTTTCCTACCAGTTCTCCGAACTACTCAAAATTTCCGCTACCAGTTCTCCAGAACTGGTCAGAACCTGCTGAAACCCACCTCTGGTGGCATATAAATTTAATAAATAAACAATTTAATAAACAAACAAATAACCCCCCTTCAAAAGTCACCATCAAAAGGACAAGAATGATTCAAGATTTGTTGAGCGTGCACTTTGGATGTTTTAATCCTTTCCCTTGAATTTTAATTTTAACTCCCTGTCAGTTAATGCAAACACACTTATTATCGCCTGGTAATCACCCCAGTTGTTCCTTTTTATTTTCGATTTATCATGCTTTAGTCAGTGAATCCTGAATGTGGGTTATTTATGCTGTTAGCATGAGATTTTGGCAATGCTCCCAGCTCTTCTGTGAAAGTTTCTAGGCATGAAAATGCGGTCTGAATATATGGCTAGATGAATTCCCCTCCCCCCTCGCCCCCCCCCCCCCCCCCCCGATTTGAAGTAGTATCACTCATAAACAGGATATTTCTGTCTCTCGGGATGCTAATCAAAGCTATTCAAAAGATGCTGTTGAAAGGTAGGAGACATGCTGGAAAGTGAGAAAAATAAATTTTAAAAAAAGTAAGGCATCTTTCCATCCTTTCATATATTTTCTTTTTCATAATCTTTCATTGTTACAGTTAAAATCTGTTTAGCAGCCTTTAAATGTAATAACGGAACAACAGAGTTAGACGGGACCTTGGAGGTCTTCTAGTCTAACCCCCTGGAAACCACAAGCTGACTGTTCTCATAATATCTCCTATTATTACTCATTCTGCCCTGAAGTCTGCTATGTTGGAGCTGGAATAATTTGTCATCCATTAGCCAAACCCAGGACTAAAATCTTCTCGACACTAAATAATTGAGCCGGCTTGAGATGGCTATTAAGGAAAAAGCTGGAGATTTGAATTCAGCAGGAGCACTCGTTAAGAATTCCTACTTTTGGATGTATGTAGAGAATATTGAGTCCCATTAAAAAGACAAGTCTCCCTAATATAGTTGCCTTGTACCCAGTGGTGGAATTCAAATAATTTAACAACCGGTTCTCTACCGTAATGACCGGCTGCGTGGGCATGGCCATGGTGGGCGTGACCAGGGGGTGTGACAGGCAGCACTACGGCCTCCTGCACTCCCCTGGGAGCAAAAACAGGCTGGGGGGAGGAACGCCCTGCCTCCCGGGCCCCATTTTGGGCCTAGGAGGCCTGCCTGCAGCCTCCTGGGAGTGAAAATGGGCCACGGGGGGGCTGCACCGCACCCCCTGCACCCCGTTTTGGGCCTAGGAGACCTTCCTGCACTTACCTGGAGCCAAAATGGGGCGTGTGGGGACTTCTGGAAGGGGTGGAGCAGGGAGGGATGGGGCCAGGGGTGGGTTCCAAAATTTTTTACGTGGCGGCCAGGGCGAGCAAGCGGCGACCGGGGGATCGGTTTGGGTGGGCGTGGCCAGCCAGGCAGCCATTACTACCAGTTCTGTGAGCGATGACAGATTTTACTACCGGTTCTCCCGTACTGGTGCGAACTGGGAACAACCCACCACTGGGTGCGCCAGCCAGCAATTTAACTACCGGTTCGCCCGAACTGGCTGAATCCCACCACTGCTTGAACCTATAGATTCAGCTCGGAACAGCTATCATTGAATGCAGGCAGACCTGCCTCATATTTGAAAGAAAAGCTAGATTCATGGAGAAATGAATGAAAATAGAAAAGCAAACCATATCTTGAAAAGAAGGAAAAAAAGAGAGGAAGTTTGTTTGTTAGTTCGTTCATTCAACTTCTACTGCTGCCTATCAATCCATGTCTCTAGGCAGCTTACAATTCCGAAAGTATACAACAATCAAAGCAATAAGGTCATATTAAAAATGATAAAAAACTTAGAACAGAAGGAACAAGGGTTTCTAGTCTAACTCCCTTCTCAAGCAGGAGATCCAATATGATCAGTGGTGGGGTTCAAATAATTTAACAACTGGTTTTCTGCCCTAATGACCGGTTGGGCATGGCCATGGGGTGTGACAGGCAGCACTCGGACTCAGGGGTGGGTTCTACATTTTTTTACTACTGGTTCTGTAGGCGTGGTTTATTCTGTGGGTGTGGCTTGGAGGTCATGTTACTAGGTGGGCGTGGCTAGCTGGTCAGAGTCATTTCTGGAAGGTCCTCGCACTTATGACCAGTCCTCGCACTTACGACCCGACTCATTTGTTTGCTTTTAACACTGATCAACTGTAGGACGGCCTTTTGAAGCGCTGCGGCAAGAGTTTAAACAGTTTTTTCCCCTCTAGTCATCAGCTGGGACTCAGGAGGCAGCAATAGATTGGGGGTGGGACCAAATAAAAGGTAAGAATAACGTGGGGGGGTAGGGGGGTGGGAGGAGAACCAGTTCGGTGATGTCATAACGTCACCACTACCGGCTCGGCCGAACTGGACCGAACTGGGAGGAACCCACAACTGCTCGGACTCCTGCACACCCCTGGGAGCAAAAATGAGCCATGGGAGGGGGGGGTGCTGCCCCCACGTGTCCTGTTTTGGGCCTAGTAGGCCTCTCTGCAGCCTCTTGGGAGCAAAAATAGGCTGCAGGGGGGGCCTAGGAAGTCTCCCTTCACTTACCTGGGAGCCAAAATGGAGCATGTGGGGACTCCTGGAAGGGATGGGGCAGAGCCAGCCAGCAATTTAACTATCGGTTCACCTGAACAGGCCCAAACCGGTTGAATCCCACCCCTGATATGATTCTGGATAAATGGCTGTCCAGTCTCTTCTTAAAAACTTTCAGTGTTGGCTCACCCACAACTTTTCAAGGCAAATCGTTCCATTGTCAGGAAATTTCTCCTTAATTCTAGGTTGCTTTTCTCCTTGATTATATTAAAAAAAAAACTATTTTTTTTTAAAGTTAAAGAGGCTTTTAATATTATGTTCACGAGTGTTTTGAACTGGCTCCTTGATGAATCAAAAAAGATTCAAAATTCAGCTCATTATGTGGATGTGTATTTCAGGACATCATGTACCTGTGAATAAAGTCACATAACTATTTAAAATTAGCTCCCTGCCCTTTCAAGAATCTTTATGATTTCTTTATCACCTTGATTGTCATTTTGCTCTAATGTTGTAATGACACAGCGGTCATTACAGTCTCATTAAAGACTCTCTCTTTTTTTTTGGAAAATTTCAGCGGTCCAGTCCCAAAGTGATGGCTTTTTCTCAGGTGTGACATTTTCTCAGAGTGAAATTCTTCAGCTGGACTTCTGGTTCCAATATCTATCAAACTGGATGCTGATTAAAGAGATAAATCCAGTCGCAAACGGTTGTCTGGCTAATTGTAAATTTTGTTTGAACATCTCTGTTGCTTCCATCAATAAATAAATAAATAAAATTTATTTATTAATAATAAATATAAAGGAATGATTTTAAACTTATGGACAGTGTAATCATATTATACCATGGTGGCAGGATTGTATATTTTATTCGTGTATTAGTGTATAGAATATATTAATAAAAATTATATATAAATAAATAAATAAATAAATAAATAAATAAAGGACATTTCAGCGGCTTCGTTTTAGGAACATCAAGTCCAGATTCTAATCATCTATTTTATTTGTTTGTTTGTTTATTTATGTATACAAGTAGTCCTCGACTTACAACCATTCATTTAGTGACCATTCGAAGTTACTGCGGCACTGAAAAAAGTGACTTTATGACCGTTTTTTCACACTTAGAACTGTTGCAGTGTCTCCATGTTCATGTGATCAAAATTTGGGCACAATATCACAGAAGTGAGTACACCCCCTCACATTTTGTAAATATTTAAGTATATCTTTTCATGTGACCACGCTGAAGAAATGACACTTGGCTATAATGTAAAGTAGTGAGTGTACAGCTTGCATAACAGTGTAAATGTGAGGTCATAGCCCCAAGTGCTCCTACCACCACTGGAACTTCTTTGGCCTTGCCTTTCCTCAACCTCTTCAGTTCCTCCATCAGGCGCTGGTACTTCTCCAATTTCTCCTCCTTCTTCTCCTTCTTCCTGATGTTGCTGTCACTTGGCAGTACTACATCTAACGTCACCACTGTCTTCGGGTCCTTGTTTACAACCAAGATGTCTGGTTAATTGGATAGTTCCTGTCTGTCTGTCAGGATTTGGAAGTCCCACAGGATTTTAGCCCTTCTAT